>JBBULP010001528.1:0-61123 GCA_038048775.1 Picocystis salinarum
ATCCAATAGTTTGGTCTTGCACGACGTTTGTTCGTCGCTGGTCATGTCGTCGACATTCCACAAGGTGAGCTGTCGGTCTTGGAGGAAGAGCTGTTAACTTTGAACGAATTAACATTCGTTTCAACAGCACGTCCCTTTCAATGCTTCCCTTCTCCCCTTTCAACGTCCTCGGATGAAACCAGGATACGACCAGCCATGTCCGAGCGGTGGTGACCACGAGAAGATCCGAAGGATGTGGCGCAACATGGTGTGCTTCACGTGCATCGCACACGTCCGATGGACGCTCGTCCATCCTGTCCAATGCCATGGTAGTGAACGAGTTGTCCGAGACGAGGGGGTGGGACGAATGGTTGTGCACGAGGTCGTCCATGAAAGCGAATGCGAGATTTGCAATCTCTATCTATCATTGGAGGAAGGGAGGTCCTTTGCTGAGCACCATGCAGAAGTGCCAAGGCTGGCAAGTCGTTGGATGCCATTGCACTTCTCCGTCTGCTAGCAGAACCCAAGCTTTCTAGGCATACGCCAATGTGCCCCCACACACGAACGTGTTGCAAGATGCAAGGCTGCGACAACGGAACCGTGTGGTCCGCTCCTTCTCATTCGACGAAGAAGTGCAAATCTTTCCATTTGCTTCGCTTGCCGTGGCTTCGTTTCATCCCACCTTCCCTCCTTCCACCGAGCCGATGTGCCGGTTCGCGTCCACCACCTCCAACCACGACACCTCCGAAAGAAAGGCGTCCTTTCCATCTCCCACGTCTTCCTTCGTGTTCCATTCCCCTTTTCGTCCAAACCTCGCGTTGCACCGCCACTTTTGCTGCATCCTTTCTCTCCCACCTGGACTTGAACACGAAGACCCCGAAAGGACACGTCCTGAACCCTCGGAGTTAACCACCGAATTAACCTCGACGCCTCCACGGTTGGTTGTGTCGACCACGTCGGCGTGTCGGGGAAGCGGCGGCGGATCGCTTTCGCGCGTCTTCGCGCTCGCCCTTCGCGCGAAGGAGGAGTGCAAGGGACGAGAAACGTTGCTGAAAGAGGAGGAAAGGCACCTGGCGGAAGGATGGAAACGAAGACGGAAGGGAAAGGGTCGAAAAAGGAGAGGAAAGGAGGAGGAAGGATCCGTCGTCGGACAGCGTTGAAGCGTGGCGAAACCGTGGAACCGCCAAAGGCAGGACACGTCATATACATCGGACACATTCCACATGGGTTTTACGAAGATCAGATGAAGGAATACTTCTCGCAATTTGGCAAAGTCACGCGAATCCGGCTGTCCAGGAACAAAAAGACCGGAAAATCCAAACATTATGCGTTTGTGGAGTTTGGAAATGCAGAAGTGGCCGAAATTGCGGCCCGGGCAATGAACGGATATATGATGTTCACCCAAAGGCTAGACACACACATCATGAAGGAGGAAGACTTGCACCCAGAGCTTTTCAAAGGGGCCAACCAAAAGTTCAAAGTTCTCCCCAGACAACGATTGGAAAGGGAGAAGCTTGCACAGCCCAAAACTGCAGAGCAGGTGAAGAAGAACCTGGATCGTCTACAAAAGAAAGACAACAAAAGGAGGAGAAAGCTAGAGGAGGCAGGGATTGAATATGATTTCGAAGGTTTCGTGCCTGGCGCACACAAGAGATCTAAAAAGGAAGGCTCAGAGAAGCAGCCGATTCCTGAGGGGATCAAGGAGATTGCGAAGTCCACAAAGACATCGGTGGAGAGAAAAAATAGGGGTGAAATGAAGACTGCTCAAGAAGAAGGAAACAAAAACCTGCCAAAGAATGAGGCGACGCTTCAAAAGGCTCCAGCCAAAGTAAATAACACGGCTGAAATGCTGCAGAAAGTGACGAGCACGGGGAGGAAGGGTGATAAAGCTACCAAAGGGGTGTCCCCTGTAACTTCAGCCAAAAGGAATGCCAAGACCACTGCGATGGAGACGCAAAACACACCCAAAGCAAAAGGTGCAGCTTCTGTGCCGAATGACTTCAAAACACCAGAGACCCGGATATTTGCAAAACGGAGTCCAAAGACAAGGGCTGCCAAGGCTGCAAGGGCTGCAGCAGAAGCAGATCATAGCGATAAATTGTCTCTGGACACTCCTGCGTTTGACATGCCCGTTAAGACTCCGACCGCCAAAAGAACTGCTAGGACCCCCGCAGCAAAGAAGCCCGAAGAGACTCCGGCTGCCAAAAGAATTGCTAGGACCCCCGCAGCAAAGAAGCCCGAAGAGACTCCGGCCGCCAAAAGATCTGCTAGGACCCCCGCAGCAAAGAAGCCTGAAGAGACTCCAGCAACTAGAAAGTCTAGTGCAACTCCTGCTGCTGGAAGGGGAAGAAAGATTGCTGTCTCAAAATTGGAAGAAGAGACTCCTGTTGGAATCGCAGCCAAAACACCATCGAAGGGGGCGAGGACAGTGTCAACAACGAAGGCAGTGCCTGCCCGAAAGAAAAGCTTCTCGCCTCCAGCACGTCGTGTGACACGGAGTCAGATCAAGCAATAAAGAGTACATGCCAACACGGAAAGGGAATGAATTTATTTCTACACTTTGCCATGAACCTTTGCATTCATTCACATTGTGTGCACCATTAATTTTAGCTCCGACTGTTTGTCGGGATCTTTTTCCGCGAGAGCCCGTTCCCACAGCACCGCTTTGATGCGTGCCATTGATTTACGGACCAGCCGTATCCTGTGTGGTTTTGCCATCCGTTTCCCTTCCGATCGCATGAGTTCCTTTTGGGTGTGCAACATATTCCTCTCTTTCAGGAGCACGTACCAAAGTTTGTGCAGATCTTCGAAGTTTTTGTTCCGCAGCTCTTTGGCTTTCCAATCTCTCCCTGCCAATCGCACGCACGCATCAGCTGTCTGCACCGCCTTTCGTCTCCTCGTTTCGCGTTCTCCAGGCTTGGGTTCCACGCACCGACCACGACTTCTTCTTCCTTCTCGCCCACGTTGTCGAAGAAGTCCTCCAGCCCTCGCGTGGCCAGGCTTCTCTCCGCTGCTTCTTTCGCCGTTGTCCACGTCCCTTGCCATGCGACCGTCCTTCCTGCACGCAGCAGATGCGCCAACGCGCGCATCGCTCCACAACGTCAGGCGTCGTCTGACACACATTCCATCGTCCACCACCCCCACACCCAACCTTGCTCGATCCCTTCCTCTGCGCACACGACCGCCTTCCCGCTCCTCTCCCGCCCTCCACCCACCGAATATTTCAATCCTTGCATCGACCGACGAGCCTGGGAAAGGTCCCCGGAAAACGCTTCCCTTGCGAATATTCTCTAGGAGGGTTGGGTGCGAGGCGTGGACGGACGCGATCGGCATTTCGTCGTGCGCTTCGAGCACGTGCTTCGCGAGCGCGTCTGCGCGTTTGCTTCGCCTCGCGTGTGCGTCGGAGGATCAGAACAGTTGCCAGGAAGCCTGCCACGCGTGCACCGTCGCAGAAGAGACGCGATGGGCATCCCGCAGGACGAAGGCCTGCGGCCTTACTTCCAAGCGAAGATCGAAGAACTCGAGCACCTCGTGCGCGACAAGGCGCAGAACCTGCGACGTCTGGAAGCACAGCGGAACGAAATCAACTCCAAAGGTACGACCAGGGAGGTGCAGTGCGGAATCGACGACGCCGAAGGAGTGGAAACGTGGCGAAACAGCCAACCACGTGCACGCCAAACCGTCGAAGCACGTGATGTGAACTTGTGTCGGCACAGGAGAATCGACCTTCGTGGAACGTGGAGAGATGCAGGAGACCACCGAGCGACGGATAGGAGAGACGGTTGCTGACGCTTACGTTCACGCAGTGCGTATGTTGAAAGAGGAACTCCAACTGCTCCAAGAGCCAGGATCGTACGTGGGAGAGGTTGTCAAGGTCATGGGCAAGAACAAGGTGTTGGTCAAGGTGAGAACGCGCGAAACGAAGCATTAGGCACCAATGAATCTCCTTCGTGGTGCGTTGAATGAGGCTGACGAGGCGATGCATCGTTCTCCTATCTCGCACAGGTCCACCCGGAAGGGAAGTACGTCGTCAATGTGGACAAGAACATCGACATCACCAAAGTGCAGCCGACCATTCGCGTCGCTCTTCGAAACGACAGTTACACGCTGCACCTCATCCTACCCAGCAAGATAGATCCACTTGTGAGCTTGATGAAGGTGGAAAAGGTCCCGGATTCTACCTACGATATGGTCGGGGGACTGGACGAGCAGATCAAGGAGATCAAAGAAGTGATAGAACTGCCTATCAAACACCCAGAGCTGTTTGAAAGTCTGGGCATTGCACAACCAAAGGGTGTGATCCTTTACGGACCCCCCGGGACAGGGAAAACTTTGCTTGCCAGGGCCGTGGCCCACCACACCGACTGCACGTTCATCCGAGTGTCTGGATCGGAGCTGGTCCAGAAGTACATTGGAGAGGGCAGCCGCATGGTACGTGAATTGTTTGTGATGGCACGTGAGCATGCTCCATCGATCATCTTCATGGACGAGGTAGACTCTATAGGTTCTGCACGAATGGACTCTTCGGGCGGCGGAGGCGGGGATTCCGAAGTGCAGAGAACAATGCTTGAGCTCCTCAATCAGCTTGATGGCTTCGAATCAAACCACAAGATCAAGGTTCTCATGGCAACAAATCGTTTGGATATCCTTGACCCCGCGCTTCTGAGGCCTGGCAGGATTGACAGGAAAATCGAGTTTCCGAATCCGAACGAGGAATCGAGACTGGCGATTTTGAAGATCCACTCCAGGAAGATGAACTTGATGAGGGGCATCGATCTAAAAACGATTGCTGATAAAATGCATGGCGCGTCTGGGGCAGAATTGAAAGCCTGTTGCACCGAGGCAGGTATGTTTGCCCTGCGTGAGAGAAGGGTGCACGTCACACAGGAAGACTTTGAGATGGCAGTGGCCAAGGTGATGAAGAAGGACAGCCATCTCAACATGTCACTGAGAAAACTGTTCAAGTAGCTTCCAAATGTCACAAGGTTGGGTGGAATCGGTTCAGCAATCACATGCTTTGTAAAGAGAATGGTCGTTTCAAATGCCCTTTATGCAACCCGCTCATGCAGGCGCTGCCCCCGATGCTAGTGCTGGTGTACGACGAGCCTCCTGTACCTTCCTTCTGGCAACAACTGCCTGCGTTCTCTCCGCTGGATTCTTCAACGTCCTCAGTGCGTTCAAGCAAACAGCAAGCGTTCCTCCTTCATGGATGACAACGGTCAGCCAGAGGGGGATGGTGCCCATCACAGCAGGAATGGATGCAGCAAAGATGAAAAAGAGAGCGAAGAAGACCCCCTGGGAAACAACTCTCCTCGTCTGTCTAGCCTTTGACAAAAGAAGTGGTAGCGTTTCCACGGCGTCTCCGAGCAAGATAATGTCTCCGGCCACCATGGAGGCAGCACTCGCACGGTCGGCAAGGACAATGCCCACTGTCGATGCTGCAAGAGCAGGTGCGTCATTCATGCCTTCTCCTACCATCGCTAGTCCATTGGTTTGCTTTCTCCCTTGACTGCCGTTGTTTCCTACTGCTTCTTTTACATACTCCAGCTTTGCTTCTGGTGTGAGTTCAGCGTAAACTTCCTGGATTCCCACCTCCTTGGCAACAGAATCTGCATTCACCTTTCTATCACCCGTGAGCATGGTGACCTTGCTGAAGTAGCTTTTCAATGCACGGATAACGTCCTGTGCCTGGGGTCGAATCTGATCTTGAAAGCAGAACAGCGTGACTGCTCCATCCACGGCCATCACGGCCATTGCCGTCGCTTTTTTCTTCATTTCTTCTACCTCCAGCTTCACAGCCCTTGCCTGTTCGGGCTCGAGGTCCCGTAGAACAAATTCTACTCTTCCTATTTTTACTTCCCTATTACGATCATTCACCACCACTTGGGCCACCAGGCCTTGGCCCGGCTCCGAGCTGAAGGTGTCAACCTCAACTTTGGGCAGCCCCTTTGCTTCTCTTGCGTAGGTCACCAAGGCTTGGGCAATGGGATGGACGGCATATTGTTCCACGGCCCCTGCAATGGCAATGGCTTCCGCCTGACCTGCTCCATTCCTGTCAAGTCTACCGCTTCCCCATTGCTTGACAGAGTTCAGCTTCAGCGCTCCCGTGGTCAAGGTACCCGTCTTGTCGAAGGCAATTGTATCGCATGAGAGCAGTGCATCCAACACCCGGCTGGACCGGAGAATGACACCACGACGGGCCAGGGCGCTAATGGCAGCAATGTATGCCAACGGAGTCACGGACAAGGAGCAGGGCGCTGCGGCCACCATGAGACCCAGCGATCTATTTATGGATCCGGGAACACCGTTGTGTGGCAGATACTTCCATCCCAGGACCAGGGGTCCCAGCACCATAAGCGCAAGCGCAGCAACTAGGACCAACTTGGAGTACACTTCGCCAAAGCTGTCCAGCCACATCTTCAGTTTCGGCCTGGATCGTATGGATTCCATGGTCATGCTTCCGATCCTTTCCAAAGTAGATGCGTCTGCACTTGCTGTCACTTCCACCAGCAGTCTCCCGTCGAGCGCGATGCTTCCTGCTGGCACGAGGTCGCCTTCTTGGACATGAAACGGCGAAGCTTCGCCGGTGATGTGTTCCATCGTTGCCAGGCATTCTCCTCGCACCACACGTCCGTCGAGTGGCGCAAGTTCTCCGGCTCTCACCAGCACCACGTCTCCCACCTGCACGTCTTGCACGCGCACCGTCTCTTCCACTTCTCCACGCACGCGCAGCGCGACTTCCGGCGAGAGTTTCTGCAATTCGCTGGCGTCTCTCGCCGCTCGATCGGTGAGTTTGTGTTCCGCGACGTGGGATCCGCTGAAGAGCACGAGCAGCAGTGCGCCTTCGCTGGCGTTGCCGAGCAGGAGCGACGCGAATGCGCCCAACGTCATGAGCACGTGTATGTTGACGTTGAGTCCGAGCAGGTCGTCCACGAGTTCCACGAACGCAGGCACGGCCACGAGCGCAAAAGCCACGCTCACGCATGCTTGCGCCAGCATGGACGCGATTCCTGCCCTTCCCAGGATCGCCGATGCGCCCAGGAGCAAGGCGGACGCGCCCACGGCTTTCCAATTGTCGTCCAGCGCGTCCGCCATCGTCTCCAAGCCGACGGTTTGCGCGCACGTGCGCCATGTTCGCTGTGCGACGTTGGTGGGATGGGCGTCGTGGCATCCTTTTCCTTCGCCATCGCCGCAGCACGTGCCGCTTCCGTTCTTTCCATGTCGACATGCGGTGTTCCTCCGTCGTTCTCGATCCTTCCTCGTCCTTCGGACCACCTCCTTACGACGCGCAGGCGCGTGCACACGCGTCGTGTGCGTCGTCCATGCCACGGCCATGCCTGCACCACACGAGACGTGTGTCGACACGACCGTCGACGGGAGGACCGTGGAACGATCGCAAAAGACCGTCGGTCTTTGCGGTCTTCGAAGGGTGAAGCGATGCGAAGGGGAGACGAACCAGAGGGCCACAAGACACACACACATATGCATTCCATGGCGTGCCGTGCGTCGCACGCGCACGTCGAAACCGCGTCGATGGCAGGAATTGGATGTTCGAAGGCGATGGACAGAGGTCCCCGCGCCTTCGGGATCAGAAGAATCGATCGTCTTCCCACGGGAGAGGACGCGTGGCCAAACAACCGTGGGTGATCAAGCGATGAAGGGAATCCTCCAAAAAGGAACGCTTCACCGCGATCAACGGATACGCCACCAAGGATACCTCCACGCCCATGGGACCGATCATCGGTGCCAGCGTGTCGAATTCCACCACCGTGACCAACATGTTCAAGTCCCCCTCCCCATCGCAACCCAACTCGCGTTCCAACAAGGTGTACTCTTCCCCACAATACTCCCCTGCCAGGCGGAACTCCGTGCGTGTCACGTCTCCAGGTAGAGAAAGGAAGTGATCCACAGGTGTGAATTGCTGGTAGCAATTGCTGGAAAGCAAATGCTGCGGGAATTCGGAATTCTCGATGGCCTGGTGCACCAACGAACTCGACACACCCTGCACACCCAAGAAAGTGCGCACAAACGTCAGCCAAGTGCTCCTGGCGTCTCGGAACGACTGCAAACCTCCTGCAGCCGTAGCTGCGGCTCCGTCGCATCGTCTCAACCTCGTTGTGGTTCGCCTGCGCCTTCTCGCGTCAAGGCACCTCCGACGTGCATCCTTTCGACCCCGTCGAGCGTGCAGCACGTACCTCAAGCGCTTCCACACCAGGGATGGGCTTGAGCGTGAGCCGATTGACGCACGCTTCGCTGGACGACGAGTACCAGCGGATGACGAGGGAGAGCTTCAACTCCTGCAGCACGTTTTGGGTGCATTTGCTCTACGCCAGTGCCCAAGCACGTGCCATGTCAGCGAGTCGATTCAACGCAGCTTGGTTTCCATTTTCGAGGCGCAATTCGAGCAGGATTGCATTTCTGTTGCCCGTATGGTCGCGTTGCTTCGCTCCGTCTCACCTTTTTCCTCCTGGTTCGCACACCTACGGGTTCCTCTTCGCACACCGACGGTGCGGCGACTTGTGCGACCGTTCTGCGTTTCCTGTCTCCTTCGGGCGTGCTTGGCATGCCGCGTGTGGCGTGTGCTTTCGGCTGGACTTCCTTCGACTCACGGACACGCGTTCCAGCTCGCCCAACCACGTTCAAAGCGCGGCATGTGCCATCTCGTGCGCTGTGGCGAAGGTCTTCGTTGCGCGTGCTCCAAGCCACCAGCACCACGACCACCTCCCAAGGCCCCCTCCACCCAAGAGAACGCGGACACGTGCGCTCGAGGAGACGTCCTCCGCATCCAAGGAATCCTCTGCGGGCGACGGGCGTGGGAAGGGTGCCAGCGGGATGGGCACGGGGCGAGCGAACGCCCCGTTCCAGCACAGGCGTTGCAACGGGAGGAGATCCCATAGAACGCCTGTCGATCCCATGGCGTTGCAACGGCAGAAGGGAAGCTGCAGCTGCACCGGTGCTGTTCCCAGGGAACCTGGCTCGGACCGGAGCCTCGTCCCACAACGGGTTCGAACGGATACGGGTAATGCCCACAACGGAACGAAGGAGGAAGGCGGAAGGTCGCGGTGGCGACGCGTACGCGAAAGATGCAAGCGTTGACGTGAAGAACCAAGGAAGAGACGAGCAAGCCGCATCTGGCACCGAGGGAACGTGTGCATTGGTCTTTCCATGGCGTTGCAAGGAAACCGGTGTGCGTGGTGCGCTATGGTGAGTCGTTTCCCCCACTCGCACTTGCATTGTACGATAGCGATCCGTCATAGCTCCGCAAATCGAAGAAAGATGTGGCAAATGAGAAACGAATGAAAACCATACGACGCCGGAGGTATGCTGTTAGTTCATGCGTCGATCGTCTCCAATTGTCGGTCGTGTTCGTGCAAATTCTATCAACACAAATAAGGGGAAAGGGGAAACGGCAACAAAACTCTAGCATTTCTGAAATAACGAAGTCCTCTCTTCTCGCGCGTGGCAGTCATACTTGACGATACACCGTTGCGAATCGTAAATAGATGTCGTGCGATCCTAGCCCACTTGCTAGGAATGGTTCTTGCATGTTGAGGATGAAACGTGGATCGCACATGCCTCCACATGTAGAATGCTTATCAACCTTGGACTATCAACATGATCCGAGTCACCATAGAATCGCAAGATCGATCCAAGCGAACGCCGTACGATACGATTGATGCGACTTGGACGAAGCTTCTCCGCCCACGTACGAGCCAATAAGCGATCTTTCGTGTCGTCATGGAAATATTGAATTGCAATGAGTCCGCTTCAAACAACCGTGAGAGTACCAAGGTCACTATAAGTGAGATGGCAATGCAAGTTTTTTTTGTAATGGAGGGCGATTGGAAGGTCCGGGCAAATGGCTCGAGTACAAGTTGGCGTGATTGGTGAGCCACAACTTCAATTTGAGATGATCGATTGTGAGCATTGCTTGCACTTCTATCTCTTGGACGGATAGAAAATGTTCGTTGTGCTCAATATCGTGTGCTTACAACCCAATTCTACCCAAGTCAGGCAATGATGGTGCACGAAGAGACAAACCTTCCTTGCAAATTTGCCTTTTCAACATACCTTCTGTCAAGAGCACAGTATTTCTCCATACCATGTTCGATAACTGGGCCCTCGGCACGGTGACTAGGGGACCTGCATTATTAGTGGCCATTGGATGTAGAGACCACTATGGAACACAATTTATTCGAATCTTCAGACGGCGTAGGTCTGGCCGCAAAGTGGTTTGCTGGGGAAACTGAAAGTTTGGTGGCAAACACGAACTTTTGTTGGGGACCAGGTACGTGGTGACCTGTCCATCCCCGGTCCAGGAGATAGGGAGTGCAATGTCTGCCAGTTTTGAATGACCCATGCCATTGGAAAGGCACAAGACAAGCAGGCACGTGCGCGTGTGTACACTCTGACCCTGTTGGGAACAGAGATTGTACATTGGCAACTTGATTGCTACTAGAAGTACAATGGAAACTGTCCTTGCATCTTGTGTTTCTTGTCAAGGCCACCAGATACATTCACTGGTTCAAAACGGAGCTCATTGCAAACGTTGCTTTGCTCTCAAACCGCCCATCGAAGCATACTTTATGAAGTACAATGATACATTCGAGCCTGACGGATATCTGCACTCAATCGTACCTCAAAATAAAACTCATCTAGCCAAGTAGCTGACAGAGTCACCGTGTTCACTCGCCGTACAGCTTCCTCTTTCCCTAAGACAGCACAAGAGCTAACGCAAGCACAGACCGTTTCAACTTCGCACTCGTTCTAGATCGATGGACGATGCATCACGTGCAAAAGCGCAATTTTTTGGTACTCTCCACAACCGCAACGCCAGCGAAACCACAATTGCAAGATAACACGCACAAACAATGTTTCCATTCTTTTGCCGGCCGTCAAGTTACAGCTTAAAGCAAGCCACAGGAACTGCCTTGCTTGGGGAAGACCCAGTGCAAACACCTCATCAGAGCAAGATGTTGCAAAAACATCCAAACTTCATTCACAACTCAAGCAGCATCTCCACGGAATTATTCGACCCACAGAAAGGATGTGAGGAAATGCGCAATCTCAAACCGCAAATTGACACAGATCAGGAGAGATCGAAACCAGCATTGGCACCAATGGCATACAGCATTTTGTCCCGTAGCGTACTTTCCTTCCGGTAGTTTGGGAGCTTCAACATGTTATTGCACGTGGAAGCAGTGGGTAGACGTTCCAGATCAGAAAATTGAATGAGGGATGTGGTGTCCTCAACGACCTTGTGAATGGTGAAAGGAGGAGTCAGATGCTTGAACCCCAACAAGGGAGGCCGAGGGCATGATGTCACAAAACGCAAGAAGCGCTGCATCTCCTCCGAGGAAAAAGTAGACAGCACCTTCCAAAACATGCGTATGGCGCGGCTTCCATCTTGATACCCTCCACTGTACTTGGTGTGAGCGCGAAGATCATCCAGATCAACCTCAAACTGCCCGCCTGATAAAAGCTGGGTCAGCTCCTTGACGCTGAACATCTGCAGCCATTGCGGTTCTACAACAGAGTAAAAGCCACGAGCAAAAGCACCCATTACTTTGCCCATGCTCTTGTTCAACTTCCAGTGGGCAACAAGATGGACATACTGCAACTTATTCTCGTTAGTTACTGGGATGTCTTTCCCACCTGGTCGTAGTTCGTGGACCACTCGCTGACCAAACACCATCTCTTCGATGGTAAAATCCAAGCACAACTCTGCAGCATCACCTTCATACTGCTTCAGACGGACCAGGTTCCGGTGAAGGTCCTTGTCAAAAGAAGGGAGTGAATCCAAGTAACTATACCGACCCAAAAGATTGGCAGCAAAGAAATTTGCCAAGGACACTTCAACCAGCACGCCCTCAAAGACCGCCTTCCCGATCATTTTCCCCATCACTTCCAGTAGCTCTAGTCCATGTTCAACATTTTCGGCCGCTGGAGAAGGGTAAATTTCCCCATCTGCATTGCTTTCAAAGAGTCCGTAGCGAGGGTCAAATCCTTTCTTGGAAACCTCCGTGAGCAATTCTTTGAGGAGCCCACCTCCATCCAAGCCCGCCTCTTCCAACCCCTGCTCATTCACAAACGAGACCATCCATCTTGTTCGGAGGCGGTCAGTGGATAACCCTAGCAGATGAGTGTATGCATCTTCTAGCTCACTTCCCCTATGAATGGTGATGGGAACCACCATGTCCTGCCCAAAAAAAGGCATGGGTTGCGGGCGGTGTCTCAGCTTGGCATCGATCACAGTCTCTCGAAATATGGAGGCTCTTTCTTCGAATCGCATTGTCTGAGGACAGGTCTTCAGCACCTGCGAAATGATCTCCTTCCCACGTGGGCCAGAAGACTCTGCGCCAAGGTGGGGGCCACAATCTGCGGGGGCAAGCCACAAATCAGGTGGGCAGAAGGCCCTCCTGCAATCCCTGTCGTATAACGAACGGAGAAGGGTGGTTGCATCGCCGAGCAAGGAAGGAAACTGAGCTTCCTCGCAATGATCGTGCTTCCATTTTGGAGCCTCAGTACGAATGATGGACCTATACACCAGCGTGTTCAGTGCGGCAGTGATAGCTTGTAGTTGCGGGATGGTGAAGGGTTCTTGGCGATCGAAGAAGTCATCGTCATCCAGGACAAGCAACAGATGGTTGTAGGTGCGGCAGAAAAGCCCAAAGACTGCAGAGAGGGAACCAGACTCTGTTATTCCACGAACGCCCCCATGAAGCTCTTCGATATCCCAAACAGCAATTTTTGCAGCCGAAGCCACCGCCGTAGGAATCTCCCCAGGGATTCGCAGCATCTTTGCGGCCTGGAACCAAAGACTCTGCTGTATACCAGGTGTAAAAGCCAGCACATTGAGGGCCGGAATCATGGCCACAACAGCTTCCTTCCCAGTTGCACCATGGCATATGACAAGCAGCTCAATGAGGGAGTAATACACGCACGCAACCAATACAAAACTGTCCTGGGCTTCCACTTTTTCAGTGTAGGAGCTCGAATGCGTGGCTGCCAGAAACCTCTGGAACCAACTCCGATTGAGGAGAGGCTGCACCTGCAAAAGAACAGGCTCGTACTCTGGCTTACTATCGGCAGCACGGAGGTCGTCCACCCCTTGAGCGAAAAGCTTCCTCAAAGTTTGGAGGTAGATCAAGTAGATTCTAGGCTCAATCTCCGCCTTGTTCTTCTTCGTTGCCTTATCGAACAGATTGATCAGGTTAAACGCCACAGAGAGCGCAGTTGAGCCTTCCCAGTTAAGGCATTCTTTGGGGTGCACTTTTTCAAAACTTGCGTCTGGTGACAGTGCAGCCTCCAGCAGCGCGTCCACGAGTTCTACATTAGCTATGACTTCAATCAAGCCTGCAGGCAGGTGGGTGACCAAGCTCGCGGTGGTGAGGACCTCTTCTAGAAAACGAATGGCAATGGCCCTTTTCTCTTCCCCTGAAAGCCTGAGCAAGGGCCGCAGGGACAGACGTAGAACACCTTCAAGCGCGTGTTGGTTGGCGTCCTTCGCCCCAAGGGCCTGCTCCCTCACCAAGTGTCCTGCTATTGGATACAGCCTTGTGCGGAGTCCCAGTTGTTGCAAGCAGAGCTGTTCGGTGGCAGCAGCTTGGGAGCTCACCGTTGAGAAGCAATTCCAGCTGTTTGCATGTGTGAGGATCTCGATCAGGCGTACGGACCCTGCTTGCACAAGTCCGTCTGGCTTCTTCCCTTCTTTGCACGAAAATTCGAGTGCCATCACGCCCAGTTGCACCAGCCTTCGGAGCTGGTATTTCCAAGGTTCTCGGACGTTCGGGTCTTGGTGTTCTGCGTACGAGAAGTAGTTTCCGGTGGGGTTCGTATCCATAGCCGATTTGATGATCAGTGCCATCCCACCTCTTAACCTGGCCACTTCTTGTTGGTTGTACATGCAAAGAAACATCTTCTCTGGCGAGGATGATTGGTTCCTCTTTCGAAAGAGGAGCAGCATCAACGGCACGTATTTGGTCCTGAGTTCCTCCGCCGCGCGTTGGGACGTCCATGTCTCCCTCCACACGTCCCATTCCTTCCACATCCTCTTCCTTTCCTCCCTCGTTTTGGCGATGCGACGCACGTGCTTCTGGATCGTCCATGCAGCTTGTTCTCGTGCTCGTCCGGCTTGTCTCTGGGCCCGATCCTGCCGCACCCGCTCCAGCAGCTCCGCACGCGTCTCTTCCTTCGTTCCACGTGCTTTCTTCGACCTCGTGCTCCCGTTCACGCGTCCGTCGAACTCCAATTTGCCGCGCATCGTCGCCTCGGTGCGTCCGAAGACGTCTGCAACTGCAACGCCAGTCGACACGTCCCAGGTGTCCAGGGAGTTTCTTCTCTCGAGGCTGTGGGACCCACCACGCGACGTCGAAGCGACACGCGTGGCGCACGTGCCAAGCGCGGTGGAGAGGGATGAAGGTGGAGGAGATGCACGAGGCGCGTGCGAACGGAGAACGAGGAGGAAGGGACGAAGGCGTGCAAGCGGTTGCGACGGCGCGCGGAGGGACGCGAGGGTGTACGTGTTGGGCTCCACGCCATGTGATTTCGTGGTGCGATACGTTCCCGTAGACGCCGATGTGTTTCGAAGAACAACAGTGCATCGATGCACCTTTGTGAATCTGGGAGACAATATCTTCGGCTGCTTGCACGCACTTGGCCGCCTCATCTCTTTCTCGGGACACAAAAAGTCACACCAACGCACGAACAGTTGCACGATGCGTGGGATCGAAACGCGCGCTCGAACGTTGCCGGTTGGCAAGGAGAAGCAACCAAGACCATCATGAAACGTGACCACGACCGATGGCACCTCGTTTCCGACCACTAGCCAAGCCATGGATCGCCGTGCCTTCGATGGCGCTTTGCACACACTGCGGACGTGCATTTTATGTCCTTTCAAACAGAAAACTACGTGGTTGTGCTTGCGTTGATCTCTGTTCCGCACAAAGCATGCACGTGCGCACGGTGTTCGTCCAAGGAAGTCGCCACAAGCGTACGCTGCAGAGCTTGCCTCGGCCACCCCCTCCGCCACCCTCGATGCGAAACGGGCCCTTGGCACCTGCGACGAACCGCACGCCTCAGAGGATCCCTCTCCTCTCTTGACACATCCTCTGCGCGATACGGCGTGGAGGTCTCCGGGCGCACACCCTCCCTTTCGAAAGGGCGTGTTTTTCCCTTTCGATTGGGAGTGGACCTGGGTTTCAACCGGATCCTCTTTCGGTTCGATTGGAATGGCAAGGGGAGAGAGGCACGAACCGGTGTGCGACAGACGAACTTTGGATTCGATCCACGAACCGTCGCACGTGGACGTGGCGCACACGTGCCACTTGGAGAAGCGCGACGTGTGCGAAAGGAGACGAAAGCATGCGTGCAGGAACGCACACGAACGCAGAGTGGGAAGCGGATCGATCGAACCCGGCGGAAGACCGGCGCAGGAGAAGAGGACGGGCGTTTGCAAAGCACGTGGTTGCTGAGCGAGAGACGGAGACCGAATGTGCCGTTTCAAACGAGCAAGATACGGAGGAACGACAAGGAGTGGTCCCAAAGTACACCTTTCGAACGTTTCGTAGGAGAATCCGTGCACTGCGACCACCCTCCAGTGCTGTAGATCGAAGCAACGTAGCAAACGTCCATGTTGAAAGGAAGAGTGGTAGCAAAAAGCACTGGCACTTGTGGAGGAACCACGAAGGAATCTTGGTGATGGTCGTGAAAAAAGTTCGTAGCAAACGCTCGCGTCGCCCTCGAAAAGACGAGTCTTTGCAACAGTGGTCCCGCTTCTACGTGCCCCTGAGCCAGGAAGACTTCGTCCAAGCTCTCGCAAAAGAGAGAAGCAATGGCATGCCTTGCACCCGCGCAAGGCTACATTGCCTAGCCCTTGTCCTCTGCGAATACATTACAAGGGAAGAAGAGACTACGGAGATGGCCGTGCGGAAAGCATTTGGAGACACGCCGGAAGTTTCCAAGGCCTTGCGACTCCTGGTTTCAAAAAATCAACTGCTGCGACGTGGCCAAGGCGGGCGACGTGATCCATTCCGTTATCGAACAAAGGCGTGACTTCGTGCAGGCGGCAGGGGAGAAGACTGCGCCAACACGTGAAGCTGCTCTGGAGGTATTTTGAAGGTGCCATGTCCCTTTCACGTGCCATTCGCCCACTCACAGCAATGGCGCATGGCGTCCGACAAGAAGCAAGTCTGCCTCTCATTCGCACGGTCAAGACTCAGATCACACAAGTTTGTAGCCATCGTTGCCTTTTGCTTTCGGGTCCTTCATGGGATCCTCACCCCGTTCCCTTGTAATACGATAAGCCTCCATTTGCTCCTCTGTCGTGTCGTCATCGTACACCACATTGAATTTTCTCTTTTTCTCCTCTGCATCTTCCGCATCCTTGCTTGCTTGCTTGTTCTTGGCAGCAATGATTGCCTCTTCCAGTTTCCCGGGATCTAATTCTACATGGCCGCCGGATTCTCCCCAGGTGTTGGAAGGCTTGTATCCGGTTGCAGGCTTGTCTGTCCCCGTACCTTTTCCCCTCTTTTCTGCCTCCAACCTCCGCATTTCCGACAGCATTTCTTGGTTGGCTTTCGAAGCTTTGATGCCTGCCTTTCCCGTACAGTAGGCGTTCTTGGCAGTTTGATGACAACACGCGTACCCCCATGCGCCATCTTCCCAGTATGATCCCCAAACGCTTGTGTGGTTTCCGGGGAACACGTCCTCTTCCCATCTGGATTTCACCACCGGTTGGCTGCCCTTCACCACATGACCCGCTCGGTCGTACTCGACGTAGGTTTCTGTTTGACCAAGTCCAGCAATCTCATCTGGTTTTGAGCCAGCTGCACTGCCGTACTTTTCCAGTAGCCTACGTTTGTTTTCTTCCATGAGCTTTGCTTTCCTCTCGCGGAACGCAGCATGCAGCATCTCTGCTTGAGAGGGGGCAGCTTGCATGTGCACGTCTTGTCCTTTTTCCTGTGCTTCCTGGATGTGCATGTTCAAGGACCTGAAATCCGCCACTTCACCAGATCCACGCACCAGGTTGTCTCCGTGGAAGAAGCCTTTTTTCGGATCCTTCTGAGGGTTCGGATCACCTCTCATCGCTCTGGTTTTCGGATCGTAATGGGCACTGTTTTCGTCCAGATTGATGAGGTACTTTGCCGTGTCTTCTCTGATGCGCAGGTTTCGAACCGACCCTGTGGCTCCTCCACCGGTGGTTCTTATTCTCATCTTCACCTGTCCGAATCCCGCTTCTTCGGTTTCTTTGAGCTTCGTCTCGTCCTCGTCTTCGCCTTCGCTTTCGGACGACGACGAGGAGGACGAGCTGCTGCTTGCACGTTCACCAGCCGCTTCTCTCTGCGCCCTTCGCTTGAGTTTTTCGAGGTGTTTGGCCTTGGCTCTTTCACGTTTGTACTTTTCCACTTGTTCGTACCTTTCCACGACTTGGTCGTATTCTTCTGCGTCGTATCCGTTCCATCGATCTCTTTTCCCTTCGTAATCCAGCACCACGTCTTGGACCACTTCGTCCGGTGCGATTTCTGCGTTGGAAAGCTTGGCTCCTTTCCTCCTGGGTCGTTCCACGCATTCTTTGGTCTTGTGCGACATGGCGCCGCAGTTTTCGCACGCGCCTTTCCGATACTTGTTGGCTTGGTGTCCTTTCTGTCCTCTTGGGACCCATTCTCCAGCTTGTGTGTGCAATCCTTTCTTCCAATTGCGTTGGTGCTTCAAGCTCTGTGGAACACCACGGTGCGTGCACGAGGCGCACCTTCCGGTCAGCCGTTCCGTCCCCTCCTTGGCGTTTCCATTCCACGCGTCTCGACTTAGCTCGTTCGCCACCTCCACGCCGCTTGTGCGCACGCCACGACGCACCGGTCCTTCCGTGCTGATGTACCACGGTGCATTGGTCATGTACTGCGGGATGTGCGGGTTGATTTCGCGTCCGTCTTCGTCCACCGCCGCGGGAATCAGGCCGTCTTTCCTCGCTTGGTCGATCTCCTTCTGCTTCTTGAAGTCCTCCCGCGTCTTGAACGTGTGGTTGGAAGACGCCATCGCCACGCGTGGCGACGACGCGACGATGCCACGAACAACAGGCGTTGTGACGCCATCGCACCCGTGGCCCCACCCTTCACAACCTAAGAGTTTCTTCTCTCGATGGGGGGGGGATGGCGGGTTTCGATCCCGGTTTGGAAAGGGAGAGACACGAGGGTTCGATCCGAAAGGAAAGGGAGGAAGACCCGGGTGGATCCGAAGACCGTGGAGACCGAGGAGAAAAGACGGTCCACGACGGTCCACAGAGATGCGCGTCGGCGGGATCCTGCGCAGGACGATGGACGTGCGCGCGGCGCGTGCACGTGCCAAGCACGCGCTTCCTGGGAGCGAAGGAGGGGAGTACGTGACCACGGACGAGTCCCTGCTGCACACCAGGTACTTGACGGTGTTCAATCGGACGGTGCGACTGCCTTGTGGACCGGATGGAACCGACACCAAAGCGTTCCACTTCGACGTGGTGGGACATCCGAAGAACAACTTCCACTTCTGCGTCGTGTTCCCGTACCACAAACCGAAGAAAGAAACGGACAAACCTACCGTCACCGTCCTCAGAGAGTATTGCCAAGGTCCAAACGCGTTCATGTACACCTTGCCGACCGGTGGGTTCGATCCCAACCACCACCAAACCTTGGAACAATGCGCCAGAAGCGAACTGTCCGAAGAAGCGCAACTCAAAGGTGGAGACATGGTGGCCCTCATCGAAGAGGATCATCCGGGGATCGTGGAAGGAAAGTGGAGCCTCAATCGATTCACGCCGTTCTTGGTGATCGACGCAGAAATCGACGAACAACCCAGGAATAAGGACGCAGAAGAAATCATCGAAGTGCACAAGGTGTGCCTGGAAGATCTGCACAACATCATGGTGTCCGGACAATTGCAGCTCCCATCCCTCGCCACGTGCTACCTGGCCTTTGAACGGCTCAAGTCCATGGGTCTTGCGTCCTTCAACTTTTCGTGAGAAAGTGGATGGTACCAATGTGTGCTGCTTCCAGGACTTTGCAGGAAGCGGCAGACCAAACAATAACGGGCAGTGGCATCTGCAGACCGGAAGGTTCAACTGTGCTTTGCCGATACTTCGATCCATCCGAGGCGATGGAACGGGTCGATTTTTTCGCTCCTGTGCTTGGTGCGGAGGACACATCGTCCAGCAAATGGACCTTGGTCGAACGAGCACCATGGGCAACCTTGTTTCTTTCGTGCATCATTCAACTGGATCCCTTTAACTTATTGTCCGCTTCTTTCGCACGGGACGTTCCATCCACCTAGCCTCGCCACAGCTCCTTCCTCCTCGGTTCCCGCACATTCCACGCCTGTCGCATCCCTTCCGCACCTTGCACCACGTCCTCCTCGCTCGCGGCCACTCCACTCCGCTCGTCCCGACACGTCCCACACGCCACAGGGGCGGAAGATTCCGCCCTCCCTCCGACACCTGGAGAAGAAACTCTCGACGTGGGACGTGCGACATCGCGACTTTGGCCGCCGCCACGTGCGATGGCGACGCGCAGCACGATCGGCCGAGCACGCGCGGCGTCGGTGCGATGCTGCGCTTCCACGCGCGTGGAAAGGAACCCCAACTTCGCCAAGCTGCAGGCGGGATACCTGTTCCCGGAGGTGCGTCGTACACGGCACGGAAACGCCTGCGATGGATGCGACGTGGAACGTGCGAAGACGTGGCACGAGACGCGTGCACGTGGGAGAAGGTCGAGGCGAAAGGACCAGAGAAGAAAAGTGCGTGAAGAGGTGTGCTGACGGATGCGAAACTGGACGCATCAGGTCGCGAGGAGACGCAATGTGCACGCCGAGAAACATCCAGGAGAGAAGATCATCAGCTTGGGCATCGGCGACACGACAGAACCCATCCCTGAACCAATCATGAGAGCGCTCGTGAACAAAGCGCACGGAATGGGGACCTTGGAAGGATACTCCGGATACGGAGCCGAACAAGGACAGGAACCGCTGCGTGAAGGCATCAGCTCGAAGTTCTACAACGGGATCGTACAATCGTCGGAAATCTTTGTCTCCGACGGTTCCAAGTGCGACATCGCTCGACTGCAACTGATGTTCGGACCTGGAAGGACCATTGCCGTGCAAGATCCTGCATATCCCGCTTACGTGGATACGTCGGTGATGGTGGGGGACACGGGAGAGATGGACCCTGCCTCCCAGCAGTTCAAGGGAATCGTGTACATGCCTTGCTCGGCAGACAACGATTTCTTCCCCGACCTGGACAACCTTCCTGCCACGGACCTCGTCTTCTTCTGCTCTCCAAACAATCCAACAGGGGCTGCGGCGACTCGAGCGCAGCTGGAGAAGCTGGTCGCGTTTGCGCGCAAGAACGGTTCCATCATCATTTACGATGCGGCATACGCCATCTTTATCGAGGATGAAAACTGCCCGAAGAGCATATTTGAGATTGAAGGAGCCAAAGAATGCGCGATTGAGACCTGCTCGTTCTCCAAGTACGCCGGATTCACTGGCGTCCGTCTTGGCTGGACCGTCGTTCCTGAGGCACTCAAGTTCGCAGATGGAAGTTCCGTGCAAAAGGATTGGAACAGGCTGATGTCCACTTGCTTCAACGGAGCGTCGTGCATCTCACAGGCTGGAGGACTTGCTTGTGTACAGGAGGAAGGATACCAGGCCATGGTGGACCTGGTTGGTTACTACAAAGAAAATGCAAAGATCCTCAAGACGTGTTTCGAAGAGCTTGGCTTCGCCGTTTACGGCGGCAAGGACGCTCCTTATGTCTGGGTAGGGTTCCCGGGTGAGAAATCCTGGGATGTATTTGCAGACATCCTGGCAAAGTGCAGCATCGTGACTACACCGGGCAGTGGGTTTGGGCCTGCTGGCGAAGGTTTCGTGAGGGCCAGTGCCTTTGGCCACCGAGAAGACGTACTGGAAGCTGTGGACCGCCTGAAGAAAAACTTTGGGGCGAAAGCAAAGGTTGCGTAACATGAACAACACGTAATGGATATGAGATGTAAAATTTTGCCACAAATTTATTTGCACATGCCAATCGAACGTAAAGCAAAGAAATCGGAAACGTCGTGGTAGACATCCATCCACCGGTGGTATGCGTGTTGGAGTAGCTCGACCTTGCACTTCGTTGCTGTCGTTGGACTCTTGTGCAAGTAGTCGTCCGTCTCAGAGAGGACGGGGTTCGTGAGTGCCATCTCATCTTCGCTTCCCTCGCGCGACCAACTGGTGGTACACGGTTTGCTCATCATTATTTCCTTCACCAAATTCTCAGCAATGGCAAGGATCTGGGGGAGGAGGGGGCGGAAACGGTGCAAGGTGCGCTCAAGTATGCCTTGTACATGGGCCTGCCTTTCGGAGAAGAGTCTACAAACAGTTCCTGTAGAACGCAAGCTTTCGTTGCGACCAACTGATGCAATACCGTGCATGACGGCAAGACCTGCATCTTGCTCTGCTTGTGCTACGATCCTTCTTCTCTTTCCAAGTAGCTTTGTCAGAGCCAGGAGGCGTTCTTTTTGGGCGAGGAATTCTTCCACCAAGGATAGTGTCTCTGTGACGTCCATGTCTTCTCGGCCATGACAGTCGTGCTCTTGCAAGGATTCGTGCAGGTAGTTGAGGATGTCTATGTCCGTTTTGGTCGTGTCCCAATCCCGTGAGTCTTCCCCAATCCTTTCGCTTTGGGTCCCTGTGCTGTCCCTCCATTCGTCGCTGAGCAGGACGAGTTGCCAGTTGAGTCGACAGAGCTCCTGCTCTTGTTCGGAGTGTTGCGGTGTTCCTACGATGTCCGAGGCGATGTCTGGTGGCGTGGATGGTATCATGAGCTCTGCATGTTCCTCCACGTTCGCATCTGGCACGTTTCGTCCGTCTTCTTCCTTCCTATCATGGTCCGCTGTCCTTCTTCCAGGTTTGGTTGGCGAACGGTCCACTGAGTTACGCATGGCACCATTCGTCCAAAGCATCCTTCCGATCCTGGACTTGAGGTGCGAATGATACGCTTGCACGCCACATGCATCGATTTGGATCTTCACGACTTGTTCAGGACGCAACACACCGTGTGGTCGGAGTTTCAGTTGCATTCGTCTCTTTTCTCCCACTTGGTTCTTCCATCCGCATCTTCTGCAAGTGGACGGTTTTCCAGCGTTCGTTTCGTCTTCTGCGGCGACGCAGTGTCCGCATGCGTCGCAGACGTCCAGCATCACGGCGCATCTGGGACAGCTCATCCGCACGGCTCTTCTTCCTCGTCCGTCTTTCGTGGTCGTTTCGTGCATCGGCGTGGCGGTGCTGGGCCTGTCCATCGTCCTGGTACCTTCCTTGACCGTCTCGTTCCGGGGACATTGTCTTTCGTCGCATCCACGTGCGTCTTCGTGCGTCTCCATGGTCGCACCGCACCTCCGCCTTTCTTCGACGACGTCCACGTGCGCAGCATGCAACGCACGCGAATCGAAGTCGAAAGTCGCGCCACGCGATGGACGCGACGCTCGTCGAGAAAACGTTGTGAATCGGTTGTGAACCCGTTGTGAACCCATTGTTAACCCGTTGTGAAACGAAGAAACAGGTTGTGAAAGAGGTTGTGAAACGGAGGAACAGATTGGGAAAGGGGTTGTGAAAGGAAGAAAGAGATTGTGAATCGGTTGTGAAAGGGGTTGTGACAGGAAGGATTGGGTTGGGAAAGGGGTTGTGAAGGGGGATCGGGTGGAGTGAGAAAGCACAGTTGTGACGAGAGGGAGGAGGACGAAGGGACGGTCCACGACGGCGAGGATGGCGCATCACGCGTGTTTTGCGCACGTGGAAGCGCTTCCTGCCTCTCGAAATGCGTCGTGGAAGGAGAGAAGGATGCGTACGAGACAGAGGAAAACCAGGGAAGACGTCGCGAGGTGCCGATCGAGTCCAAACGCACCGGGAAACGTCGCCAATGGAAACGGCTCGAAGGGATGGAACCGGAGGAGCGCGCTGGCCGCACCGCTGGTGGCCACGTCGCTCACCTTGTCGTCGAATGCGATGGCAGAAGATACGAACTCGATCCAAAGCGATCCAGAAGTCACCCAACAAGTGTTCATGGACATCGACATCGGTGGAGAACCAGCAGGAAGAATCGTCGTGGGATTGTACGGGAATCTGGTGCCGAAAACAGCGGAGAATTTCGCCACGCTCGCATCCGGAAACACCAAAGTCGGATACAAAGGATCCACCTTTCATCGTGTCATACCAGGATTCGTCCTGCAGGTGCGTGCAACGCATCGTGCCGTCGCTCCGAAGAGAAAACGCGGCCCGGGACCACGAGAGCTGACCAATAGAACCTGCAGGGTGGAGATTTTGAAAGAGGAAACGGCACAGGAGGGTACAGCATTTACGGACGCACGTTCGCAGACGAAAGCTTCGCGGGAAAGCACGTTGGAAAAGGAGTTCTGTCCATGGCAAACGCTGGAAGGAACACCAATGGGAGTCAATTTTTCATTACTCTAGCACCAACGCCGTGGCTGGACGGAAAGCATGTGGTCTTCGGGAAGGTCTTGAGCGGATGGGATACCGTTGATGCCATTGCCTCCAACCCAACCGGACCGCGGGACCGTCCTTTGAAACCCGTGGTGGTAAAAGACTGTGGCCTCTTGTGATGGCTGTCCAACGTATGAGAACGCGAGATCCCTTCCTCGCTTTCCTTCCAACTCTTTGGAGTACTATGGGGGAATCGGCCTGCAGCAGAGGGAATGCTGGAAACATCAATTGGCCACTCGCTAGGGACATGATGCCGTCAATCCAGGTCTGCAATGCTGCTTTCTTTTTCTTCATTGTCACATGGACTACCTGTGCCAAACTCCAGGGCGGATGCGTCGTATTTCTTTTTGAGCTTGCTTTTCATGCTCTGCAGCTTTTTCTCTTTCTCCTTCCGTTTGGCCTCCTTGATTTCCTTCTGTACTTTTCCAACCTTCCACAAATCTTCTAGATTTTCAATGACTGGTACGTCTGGGTGAGCCCTGGCGTATTTGTCGTCTGCCGTCTCCTCCTCTTCTTTCTCACTGTCCCAACCGTCGAGGTTGCCATCCGCCGCATACTCAATTTTGGCAATCGCTTCCCATACAGCCATTCGATCCTCCATGGATCCTTCCTTCGTAGCTTGCAAGTCATCTTCCGTGAGGGCACCAGCTTCTGTCACAAGCAAGCTGTAGGGGCTGGCGCCCAGCAACGCTCCACTTGAATGAATCTCAATCCTGAAGTACCCAGCCACCGTCGGGGTGTACGTTACAACCCACTTTCCACCCTTCTCTTGCACCCCCACAGGAATGTCAGCACCGGAGGGGGCAATGATTCGCACTTCTACTGGTAGCTCTTCCACACTAAAGCATCGATTTCCAAACTTGTCCTTTGCTTCGATGGAGAATTCTGAGAGGTTATGTCTCTTTGCGTGTGAATAGTTGGCACCACCAAGGGTGCACTGTCTTGGAGACGGCTTGTTTGGCAGCACTCGCACAGGATAGGGACTTTCCGCTACTGGCTCATCTGCTCCAATCATGATGTGCAACTGGTACTGACCGGCGACTTCTGCTCTGTACTCGACGTCGTAGGTGCCATCCTCGTTGTCCTTCACCGTAGCTTGCACCCTGTTTGGGCCCAACAAGTACACAGTAAATTCATCGCCTCCGTTGAGACGTCTGTTGCGCAGCTCGTCTCTTGCTTCGATGAAGAAGCGCGCGTTCTCTCCGGCAATGGCCCTGGAGATGCCAGGACCTTTCACCTTGGAGAATTCAGGATCGGCGGAGCTCTGCAGCCAGACCCCATTGTCCCATTCTCCGCGAAACTTGGTGCCATCGTGAAAGTGGCAAACACCATAGCCATGCCTGCGATCATGGGCCCAATGTCCTTGGTATTTGTCCCCGTTGGCGCAGTAGCATTTGCCTTTACCGTGTCGCTTGCCATCCTTCCATTCGCCTTCGTACTTGTCCCCGTTGGCGAACTGGAACTTTCCCAGTCCGTGTCGCATCCCTTGGTTCCATTCTCCCACGTATTTTTCTCCGCTGTCCAGCACACATTGTCCTTTCCCATGCTGCAGGTCGAGATGCCAATCTCCTTCGTAGACTTCTCCAGATGGCGTGGTGAACTTCCCTTTGCCATGTCGAAGGTCGTCCATCCACTCTCCTTCGTACGTGGATCCGTCGGCGTACACGCATGTCCCACGTCCGTGCCTTTGATCGTCGCTCCAATCACCGGTGTATTTGTAGAGTCCGACTTGATGGAAGGTGCCTTTTCCGTGCCTGGCTCCTTTCTTCCACGTTCCTTCGTACTGGACCTTTCCATCGGCCGAGACGAAGGTACCTCGTATCCTTTGGTTGTTGGCGTATTCTCCTTGGTAGTACGATCCGTCTTGGAAGGTGTACCGTCCTTGTCCGTCGAACAGATCGTCGCACCACTCTCCTTCGTACGTGTCGCCATGGACCATGTCGTACGTCCCCCATCCCCACCTGCGATCTTCTTTCCATTCGCCGTGGTACTCGTCGCCGTTGGGATACGCGCACGTGCCTTGTCCGTGCGTCTTGTCTTGCCACCATTCGCCGGTGTACGTCAATCCGTTGGCGAAACGCATCGTGCCGGTGCCTTCACGCAGGTCTTCCCGCCAACTGCCGTCGTACACGTCTCCCGTGGAACACGTGTGCTTGCCACGTCCGTGTCGCAAGTCGCCCAACGCTTCGCCGCGGTACACGTCTCCGTTGGGATAGCGGATGGTGCGCACTTGCAAACCCGTCGTGTGGCCTTCCCATTGCGCCGTTTCCAACGCCAGTTGGGCCAGTTCCTTGCGCATCTCCGTCGTGGTGGCATCGTCGCCTTCCACGTCGCACAAGGACACCATCTTCCTCTGCCAACGCGACCTTGAAACGCGCACACGTGCACGAAAATGACGCGCTTGCGACGACGAAAACACGACGCGACACGTGCAGGCGATGGCCGGTCCTCGCCACCGATCGATACCTTGCGGATCAGATATCGAGATCTCATGAAAGATATCGAACGAAGGAGGGATTCCAAACGACGCCCTGGTTCGTCCCGACCCACCCCGAAAGAGGACCGAGAAACAGATCGAGAGAGAAAACACAGAGCAAGAAAAAGATTGAGAGATATGGAGAGGGAAATAAAAGGGGAAGAGAACACAGAGAGAGAGATCGAGAGAGAGAACACAGCAAGCCAGAAAGATCGAGACAGATCGAGAGAGAGAAAATCCTCAGAAAACACTGGGAGAGAGGACTGAGAGAGAGAGTGGAGAGCGATCGGCAGGGCTGAGGTGCGGATGGCGACGACGAGCGTTGGCTTGCTCGTACGCACGGTGGAACGAGGGACAGGTTCGTCCGACACCGTGCGACGTGCCGTTGCTTCCACGTAGCAGCAGATCGAACGCACGCCACCCACGCCAGGGAGGCGATCCAGGAGCTGTGGCTTCGCAGCGAGACCCCCGAGCATAGGTCGCACGCGCCTCTTCGCTCCTGCAACCACGACGCACCGCTCGTGTTCGACGCCGTGACGGACACGCCTTCCTGCCTCGGCCCTCGCGAAACGCCGTCCGACATCTCCAACCGTCCTGGTTCGATGCCTATCCGTCGCTTCACCGCCGTTCCCAATCGTGCATGGACCTGAGCGACGTTCTCGTTGGAATTGCGCGGCATGAATTGATCGATTCCCTTTCGATTCGTGTGGTTGTGCTCTCGTTCAGACACCTGGAGAACACGAAGATGAAAAGGCATGGACGACACGGGTGGCCGCAAGGAGGATTTGGACGGACGGATGGGCGAGACGGCCGTCCGTCGCCTCGCACGCGGCACAGACGAGCCAAGGACACACGCACGGTCGCGTCGTCGACCATCGCTCACGTCGTCGTGTCTTTGCATCGGCAGGTGCTCGGACGAGGGACCGATGGACGTGGAGGTCGGTGATGGCGCCCTCGCACGTGCTCGGGTACGGTATCTGAGGCGATACGGTTGGATCCGGTTTCCATCAGGACGACCCACGTGTTTCTCTCCCAGTCCATTGAAACACACGTCAAGTTGCTGTCCGATCCCTCGTCCACCACGAACGTTGGTTTCGAATGGATGGGATCGTTGGACGTGCTAGTGTGGCGGCACCCTGCTCCTTCCGGATCCACCACGTGTCGAAGCACGAACGCAGGAGATCTCCATCGTATCGTTCGACCTTGGCTTCCCCACCGTTCGTGGATCCGAATGCTTCGAATCCTGCTGCACCCACCATTCATATGTTCGAACCGTCGATCCTATCCACGACGCCCTGACGTGCCATGTCCACCCCACCTTCACCTCCCTGCATCGGGATTGGTGCCTGGAATCGTCCCTTTCGCGCCATCCCACCCCTCCTGGCATGCGAACACGTGTCCGTCGAACCGATCCGATCCCGTCCGTATCTCGTCCGTATCCCAGGGAAGGGTCCTTGTCCCCCCGGTTTCTCTCTCCCACGACCGTGCTGGTTTTTCGCCAGATCCGATGATGACCGCACCTCGCCCCCTTCCCCTGGGCTGCCCCCCCCGGGTTGACCGTTGCCCCACCAGCACCCCTCACGCCATGGATCACGTGATCTGCGTCGGGGCGAGGTTCCCGCGTCCTCACCCCAGGCCAAGCCCCGGTCGTGTGGGTGTGACAGGGAGAGGGGGAGGGGCGAATGGGGCGTGTGTGGGGCATCCTGGCGTCCCCTCGATCGCCTGGGTGGCTGGGACCCAACGTCTGGCAACAGGATCAGACGAGCGTGTGGCAGCTGCCAACGACGCACGTGGTGGACGTGGATCCGCAACATGCAAGTCCAAGCCACGTTCGGAGGGACCGAACGAGACCAAGGATGGTGGATGAAGGTGCCTCGCACGGAAGGAAGGAAAGAGACGGGATGGACGGTCGTGGAACCCGAACGAGAAGGACGGCGGGAGAACGAGGAGACAAGGGAAAGATGGCCAAACCATCCGATCCAAGAGGAAAAGACGTCGGATGCGAACACGGATGACGGGAATGAACGGGTCGACGCCAACAACAAAAGGAAAGGGCTCCTCTGCCAAAGCAGCAACGATCTGAAGAACATGGGAGGAAGCAAGAAACAGAAAATACTCACTAGGGCACTCCTGGATGCAGCACAAACCTTAGATCTCAATTCCGCAGGGACCAACGAACCTGACTCACCCTCCCTTCCCACCACACCAGACAAAACCTTAGACACGGCCGTGGAGCTCACGGAAGGGAGCCTCCTCTCATGCAGCCAATGTGGAGTCCAGAATGGTTCCCAGGGACAAGCTGGACCTGCCACTTGCAGCAGCTGCGGGGCACACAGAGACGTAGCATGTGCAGTAGATGTGCACCGCAGCATGTTCCTACTGCAGGAAGAGAAAACAACAAGTGTGGACGACAGCCAACAGAAACACGCCAAAGAAGAAGAATATAGAAAGGCCGAATGTAGAACGAGACGCTTGATGTCACGATTGAAGAAGAAAAGAGCCATGGTGAGTATGGGCCAGGCGCAGAAGGGGGATGAATTAAGGAAAGTCTCCACCTACCTGGGTGTGACGGGTGCGGTGAATCGAAAAGGAGTGACCTGGCAAGCAAGGATCACGTGTCCCAAACGCTCAGGAAAGGAGAGGTCGTTCATCCATCTAGGAATGCACGCTAGGGAGATAGATGCAGCTAGGGCCTTTGATCGTGCAGCCATCGTTTTGCATGGGCCAGAGCATGCTGCACTGAATTTCAAAGTGGAGGACTATGCACATGAATTAGATCACCTGACCAGCATTGATTTGCCAACACTGGCAGCAGAGTATCGTCAAAGGCCAAATGAATCCAGTCGGGCAGCACAGGAAGCCCAGGTGGCCCAGTGCAGGGCCAAGCAAGAAGGGTTGCCCACGACCTGCCAGCCCCAGATGATGCAGGGACAGGCCCACTATGCAATGCCTGCCGCTCCATCCATGGACCATGGATCAGCTGCCCAGGCTTGGACCATGGGGCACTCTTTGGATATGCACAAACAAGCAATTGCACACAAGGCCGCAGAAGCAGGGATGGCAATGTGCTACATTTCCAGCATTCCTCTTCCTGAACTCCGGACATCAGTGGCGAAGAATGGCTTCACACCCACCCAGCTCTGTCAGCTCAAGCAGCAGATCATGCAATCATACAGCACAAGCCAGGCACTCCTTGCCAATCTCCAGACATCCTACAACTACTTGATGCAGATGCACAGTGCAATGCAAGCAAGCTGGGAGCATGGATGAGACACATCCCCTGTTTCATCGTGAGGTTCCTCTTGTTTGAATGGCGCCCTCATTTTTCGTCCATTTGTTCGTCGGTTCCGTGTTTACCTGTTTCTCCACGCATGACGTCTCCATCATCTCGTTCGTGAATCGGTCCTTTTCGTTCGCCATCGTCGACTCTTGGTAGTCCATGTCCATCGACCCTCGTCGACCCCATTCGTGCAGGATTTCCCTTGGGTTCCACCCCATCTCCATCCGGTTCGATCGACGAACGTGAACCGTACCGTACCCGGTGCCACTGGACGGTGGCTGAAATGAGACCCAAGGCTTTTCCACCCGAAGGTTGGAGATGGGGAAGAGACCGCATCCAACGTTCGAATCCGGTCCATGGACCAGGCTGGACGTGCTTGGAAGATCGACCACGTGCCAGCCCTCGATCCGTCCGAGGAACCTAGGCACCCTGCCATCCCATTGGTCCGATTCGAGAGCACAGACGACCGTTCGCCCCAACTCTCGAGAGGAGTGACCAATCGGAATGCAAGACCGCACGTGACTGCCCGCCCCGGCTACAGCCTCCTCTGCGCAACATGCACTGCTTTCCTCTTTCGAACCGATGACGTTTGACTTGTTTCGAATGAAAAGATGCGTGCCGTGGAGGAAAATCGCCTTCGGGTGTTTCGTTCGGGATTTGGCGGGAGATCGACGTTCCGTACGAAGGGGTGGTCGCAACCGGGGATGGCATACGAGACCGTACGGATGGCGGTGACGATGGCACGAATGGCGGCGCAATCGACGTGGAAGACCATGAGCGACGTCAGGTGGTGCCACTCGTGCATCTGCGGACGACTCCCCGATGTCCCATGGGATCCGAAACCACGAGATCCACGTTCACCTGCTCCTCACTTGGAAACGATCGACGATCCCGTTTCCATCGTCTGTGCTATCGCACCTCACGTACGAATGCAACCTTCGTCGTTCCGACGAAAACGCTCGTCCGCTCGTGTCTGTCGTTGACATAGCTGGTGAGAAGACTCATGTCCGGAAGTCGCCTGCAGACGAAGGAAGTCACGATCGCTGGTTCGGCGAGTGAAACGTCGACAAACGTACGGTGGTTGGGTGGAGACGATGCGAAATGCGAAAACGACATCAAATCCACGTTACACTGTTACAAAAAAAGTTGCACTGAATTAGCGCTTATTACGTTTTTCATGCAAATCCAAAACCTTCACTGCCCTCTCGAATCGCCGTGAGTAGACGGTCCTTGAGAATATCCTTGCTGTCGTACTCGACCAGGTCAAGCTGATTGAAGCAGGTGTGAGCGCATGGTAAGCTATTTTTGGGCTTGTAGGAGCGATGGATCTGGAACTTTTGGGGACCAGAAACACCTTGCAGCTCAGCAAATCCTCCGATGGGAACCTTGGACGTCCCGGTGACAAATTGGATCAAACGAGACTTGTCCACCTTCCCAAATTCCCTAACGATGTCCCAAAACCACTGGATCACTGGGGAACCCACAGTGTAACCACTGTACTCTGTATTTGCCCTGAGATCTTCCATGTCCACGTGGGGCAATCCACAAATCAGGAGCTCTAGTTCGCTGGGATTGAATACTGCTGTCAATTCTGATGGTACAAGCTCTCGGAAAGCCTCCAAAAAAGCCTTGATTTGTGGACGGATTGCACCTGTCATGCGGTTCTCAGATATCAGATTCACATATTCTGCTTTATTAGCGTCCGTGACAGGTATGCCAGAACCTCCCTCCTTCAGTTCCACAACGTCCGTTTTGCCAAAATAGGTCATTTCGGTGCTGAAAGTGAGATCCAGCACACCGTCAATGCTGTTCTCAAGCATCCACTTCAAGTTCTTGTAGAAGTCCGGGTCCACTGCTTCAATGTCCTCATAAGTAATAGGAACACCCAGAAGGTGCTTGTAGAAGCTGCGAGTGAAATGGACATCCACAAGGTGCCCATCTAGGACAGCTTTGGCAACAAAACGACCTGCAAATCTAAAGAAGGACAGGTGATCTGGCTGTACTGCACTACCTGGGCTAGGTTGAAGAGATCCTTCTGCAGAGTGCTCAAAAAGACCATTTTGGACATTGAACATCTCACGAGAAAGCAACTGATACCATTCCCTGGTTAGGCCGCCGGCATCCACACCTTCTTCCCCTGTGAACTGAATGTTCAACTTTCCACGAAGCTCGTTTGGCGACCTCACCCGAAGCTGGTGGTACGAATCATCAAAAATGTGCTCCCTCCGTATGTGGAGGCGCAGGCTACCTGCTGACCTGCTCGGCAGGGCCCGAACTGCTCCCCTGAAATATGCCCTCTTGTTCCCAAAGTCAAGAAGATGAGGAGTCTGGAGGAGCGGTGCAAAAGCTCCCTGAAGAAGCATTGCATTTCGTTGCAATGTTGCATTCAGAAGCATGCGATGTGTTCTTGCAAACTGTGAGAATGGTCGGTTGTTAGCAGTGGAACCCATATGACACATGTCAATCGCCTCACTTGATGGTGATCCAGAAGGCAACATAGGTGCAAGTGAAGCTCTGCCTGCTGCCCTAGTTCCTGCTGTGCCAACAGATTGGGAGGATGTCCTCGTATCTGTCGAGTCATCAGAGCTAGAGGCCCCCGCCAGCAAGAAGAATGCCTCTATCACAGGCGTCACCAAGGCTGCATCCGGAGGAAGCCGTGCAGCAACCCGCCCCGGCTGTCCTTCTTGCATACCAACTACTTCTGCACTAGCACCACCTTGAACAAACGTGATGTTTTGCGACTGTGAAACTGATGACATTTGCTCTTCGATGAATGTCGACATTTTGTCCATGGAACCCCAGAGACTAGAGAGGTCATGCAGCAGTTTCGACTCAATTTGCGACACACAGCTGCTTGCTTGAAGAAGCATTTTCTCTTTACGTTGTAACAAAGCCAACTCCTCTGCCGAACTTTCTTTCAACTGAGCCAAGTCTGCATTCCTTTCCTCTGGTCCCTTTTGTTCTTCGGAGCGTCCATTGTCCTTTTCTTCCCCTCCACCATGTTCCACAACTGTGGACTGCTCTTCCAGTATTGCCTTCACTCGCTTTTCTGCAACAGATGTAGCCATCTCACTTTCCGATACTGCATTAACAATGATTTTCTTCACTTTCAGGGCCGCTCGAACAAGACGCAGAACAGCTGAGCCAGCATTACCGATCTCATCCACTTGTCCGTTCTGCTCAACCACTGCACTTAAAAGGACAGTCGCTTCTGAAGCCCTCGTCCGGATTTCTTCAATAAAAGCAGATATAAAGTTTTTGCTAGCATCTAGCGGAGATGAGGAGACTGTCGCTTCAAGGCAGGACAGACACTTCGATTTAGTTCCAGATGGGACACTCAGCGAGCCTAAGATAGCTGCAACTTGGGCTGAGAATTGCGGGTCCGCTGCTGCAAATGAAGTTTCACGTAAAATCTGTTCCTCCTCCGCTGTGCGATTCAGCTTCTTCTGAATTGTCGATGCAACTGTGGACAGGCATTCTATCAGTCGCAACGCTGAGTCTAATTGTAGAGGGGAACGGCGATACAGAGGGCGATGCAAAAGTGAAGTGACAAGCTGCAATACTGTTCTTGTACCATTGCATGCGATCTTCTCTGAGAGCATGGCCTTCGCACATGCTTTGTTCAAAGATGCCATCTGCCTCAGTGTTTCTAAAGTCCTCCCAGTCACAAGAGGTGGAGCTCCTTCCCCCTCCGGTGCTTTCGAGTATACAACACCAGTCTCTCCACCTAGGAGTCTAAATAGATCCCCACCATTGGAGGAAGACTCTGTCGCAGAAAGCGGTATGCAAAGCTGTCTAAGAATCTCCTTGCAAGTCCTTGGGTGCCAAGCAAAGTTACTGAGTACCAGGGAGAGAGGTCCTCTGCGCAAAGGAGCCGCAACCCGAAGCAGCCTCACCAACGCCGCCACACCCGATGAGTCGATCAGCTCTTCTTCATCATCATTCAACCTGAATTCCTTTTTGTCTCTCTTTGTCTCTTGCGAAGAGCCTAGCTGCTGCTCAATCCTAAGTCGAGTTCCAGCTATCAGATCCTGCATGGTATTCCGCATCATTGTGATATCCTCATTCTGGACATGAGCAGGAGCATTGTCTGCTCTGTCTCCAGAACCACCAAGCATCTGTACAGAGGGATGGTTTTGTCCTCGTACAGCATGAGCTTCGGCAAGAAGAGACGACGGTAGACTAGCCAAAAAGTTGTCACCTGCAGTCAGCAGCACCTCTCGCCGCAAAGAAGGTGGAAAGCTAGACAAAATTGTTGCATTATCTACATCTGAGGCAGAGCTGTTACCGAGCACGGAGCGAGAGGCGCGTATCTCTTCTGCAATGTCATCTGGCAGCGCAGCTAGGAACTCTGGATCAAGAACAACCCCTTCAATGCCTTGTCCTCCAGTGTGGTTCCTTGAACTGGTGTAGTCTACGGCCATATGAGAAGCCATTATTTCAGATCTTAGATCAGCAGGTAACTCGGCAAGGACTGTTGGGTCAATACCTGCTGCCCGAGCAGCTGCAAGTGTCTGTTCATCGAGTACCCCATCAGCGCCTGCAGTTTCGCCTTGATCTTGCCTGGCCGCAACTGCTTGTTCTGATGGCTCCTCAACACCCTGCATCCCTTCTACAGGCTCACTACCCGGGCTTTCCACCACAGGCTCAGTATTCGCTTCAATTTGCGGTATCTGCCTTTCACTTGCCTCAAGGTCTGTATTGGTGGAAGGGAGAGCAACACTAGATACCCCTTGTGTGGTTTGTCTAGCCATGCTTGGTGTTTGCTGCTGCCCATTCCCATCCCCTTCATTATCTGCAGCCTCTACATTGCCTGGTGCATTTCTAGCTCCTGTGTCTTCTGCAGAGCTTGGTGGCATAAGGCGATCACGCAAGTGTTGTTCTAACGAGTCCTGTACAGCAACTGGATCCCCCGCAGGTGTTGAAGCCGAGGAGCGCATGAGCCTTGAACCATAATTGACAACAGCCCAAGTGCTTTGCAAACCATCTGCTGGGGCCTCCAGCAGAATCGGGTTCAGTGTGTAATCCAGTGAGGCCCGCAACCTCCCAGCAGCAGAGGCACTACCTGCATATCTTCCACTGTCCCTAGCAGTGCCCATCACAGAAACATAAGGATGCCCATGCATACTTCTGTGTGCAGAATGGGCTCTTCCTCCTTCAGATCGACTGCTTTGGACCTCTGAATCTCCCATTGCTTCGTTAAGTAGAGACGAAAAGGGCCCGTTTGCAACCCGAAGCATTGACTGAGCAACGCCTTGCAGTTGAGAACCATCCGATTGCTGAGCAAGGGCCCCGGGTTCATTTGCCTGCCTCTGCAGAAGGGGGTGGGTCAACACTAGGGAGGAGGCTGCAGAAAAATTGTTCCTCTGTGAGGCCCGTGATTGTCGAAGCTGCCAACGCCTGCCAGTTCCAGCTTGGCCAATCGCGGAACTGTCCAGGTCACGGAAGCGACGCATGGCCCGCAAAGGCGGTTGCCTATCCACCTCATTGCCACCCACGCCGTCTTGCAAGTACGAACCAGTCCTTCGGACTCTTGCTGGCATTTGCCACCTCACCTCAATCAACTGTGGCTCTCCGTCGTCCAGATCCTCTCCATCTACTAACTCGTCTTCTGTATAGTACATGCCTACATCATCTCCTGCAGGAATTTCATCTCCATCCGTAATCAGCTCTTCCTCTCTGTCTAGTTCTTCCTCTTCTGCAGACAGATCACCATCAGTTACGAATTCTAAATCCCTATCCTGGTAAAGTTCATCCTCGCCATCTGTATAGTTGCCTTCCTCTTCTGAATCCTCTTCATCGAAGCCATCGTCCTCATCAAACTCATCTTCTTCCTCATCTTCATCTTCTTGCTCATCATCTTGCATTTCATTGTCTTCATCATCTTCACTCTCACCGAGAGTCATTTCTGCCGAATCTTCAGGTATGCCACGATATATAGGTGGAGGCTCCCCATCGCTTGCCCCTGCTTCCATATCGTCCTCGTCGAGTTCGCTCTCCATCAAATCTGAGTCCTCTTGGCTGTCTCCTTCATGAAGGTGAACATCTGCGCCCATGCTATCTTCGACTTCATCTTCTTCTGAGTCATCCGTATAGGAATCGAAGTCCCCATCCTCCATAGAATGGCTATCACCACCCAGCCCGTGCTCTGAGCCAAGGATTTGAGATATCTGGGCAACAACCCCATCTACTGCAGAGTCAAGCCCTTGCTGGTTGAAGTCATCTTTTTTCTCTTCTACCTGAGCTGTTTTGTCTGTTTTGTTCATTGCACTTAGACGCACAATCCTTTCTAGGGAGCTCAGTATCGATTCAACTTGGCTAGAGGCCTTAAGTCCAGAGAAGTCCATGTGTGACAATATTGCAAGGAGTGCAGGGATAAGACAACACTGCCTCATGGCCCGAGCTGCCTCCATCACTGTTTGTTGCATGGCATGGGCAGCCGCCTTCCTTGAGAGTTTTGACCTGGTATCTTGAGTGGCAGCGAGGGGTTGCAAAAGAGACCGCAGCAGTGCCAGCACAATTGGTGGCCCTTGCGAGTCCTCTCTGAACTTACTGGCAATGTCCGAGAAAATTCGCCTTCTCCCTTCAGCCGATTGCAAGCAAATGGATCCGAGGAGACGACCTCCTTGCGCCGCCAATAGGGCTTTTTCGACATCACTTCCCGGCTGTGACAGCGGGAAAATGATATCATGAAGCAGGTGTGCTATAAACCCACTTTCCCTTCGCAAGAACAAACTAACTGCTCCAGGGTATGGTAAGAGAGAAACCAGCACATCCAAGCAAAAAGCAGCCCTTGCAGCCTCGTATGTGGCATCTGAGCTTCCTCCTTCAGTACTGTCTTGTTCTTGGGATGAAACGTCTTTATCAATCTTTGCAGCCAGACCTTTTTCTTGTTGGGCCTTTTTGTCCCTCTTCCGTTTTTTGCTTCTTTGTTCATGTTCTAGCCTCTGATCAGACGACAGTGGCACGGCATTGAAACGTTGTACTACTGACACGAGCTGGTCAACCACGAAGACAAAGCTTGAAGGAACCTTTCTCCGAGGGGTTTTGGGAGGCTGTTCTGAATCCTTCTTCTCCTTCTCCTTCTCTTTAGGTCGCTTACCCATAGGGCTGTCATCTTTTCTTGCAGAGGATTGCAAAGGCGGACGCCCATCTGCACCCTTGTGGTCAGTATCAGGTTCATTTTGCACTTCTTTTAAGCAGATGTAGTCCCGTCCACCGATTCTTTTGAGCGTGCATGTCTCTTCAACAGCGGCCAAGAAGATGGTTGGCTCCCGCGAGAGCTGGGATGCATGCGTCTGAAGAAAAGATCGCATTAGCAATCTGTGCTGCCCATCGGTTTGGGCAGGAGAAGACGACAGGGCTTTCCTTATGTCTGCTCCAAAGCGTGCCTTAAGTGTCACAGGATCTTCCACCACGTGTCTCAAGATGGCAGCACCAATAACATCGAAATTGTGAAACCAGCATGAAGAAGGTAGATGAATGACCAAGGGAACTCCGCCTCCCAAAAAGAATTGCTTTGCAAGAGTCGGTGCGCGTGTCAGGCGGGCAACAAGCTCCAAGGCAGCTTGTGCTAGCAATGGAGCATGGCTTGAGCACTGCTGTGAAGCTAGCTTGATGCACTGAATAGAGACCTGAAGAGTTCGCAGCTGATGCATACCATCGAGATATCCCATTGGTGAACCAGCAGTATCGGCAAGTGCAGATTCCAAACTTGCCATGGACGGGCCTACACCAGTACTTCCTAACTCGCCAGAAGTAGTAGCCGGGGCATTCATTGGGTCATCTCCACAGTTCTTGGCAATAGGTTTTGCTGGTGCAGCATCACCATCAGCCTGCCCACGTGGTTTCGATTGCAACATAGTAGTAAGTATGACTAGCAGTGCTGCTAAGGCATCCAATGAGCTCTGCCTACCTCCATCTTGATCTTGCATTGTCTCCAGGAGATCCAGCACCAGGTCAACTGCATTGGCACTTGCAAGGGCCCCGTGGCACTGCGTATCATGAGCAGCTAAAAGCGAACATGCGTGAGCTACAAGTTTGATGTTTTTTCCCTCCTTGATCATTGACAGAAGAATTTCAGCCACCTTCTTCGTTTCCTGCCCTCCCTGCCTGGTTGCTATCGAGTGCGCAAGGTCGGCCAGGGCAAAGGCATCCCCATCATTGCCCAAAAATGTTGCTGCCACAGGCAAGAGATCGACATTCCAGATGCTGTCCAGATCTTGCCTTGGTGACTTTTTCGCTTTAATCCTGCTTTCTGCCTCCTTTACATTTGCACTTTGATTCAAGGGAGCTTGCTCTGCAGACTGGCGGTTGCGCTCTTCTTCTGCAGTAATTTCTTCCTCGTTGTGAGACAGAAGCCATTCGACTGCCAAATTTACCAATATATCGCTGGCACCACCCAAAGCAGCTTGAAAGTCCCTGGAAGAGGCACGAAGAGCAGCTTCTGCTCGCTCCCTCGAGAATCCTGTTTCCATGATACGCAACACGGCTGATTCAGGTAGTGCCTGGTTTTGCCTCCTGGCTGGCGGACTATTATCCTGCTCTTCTTCCTCTTCAGCAAAACCTTCCGGATCAGCAGCACATGCAAGCAGTGCCACAAGGCCACTGCGGACAGATGAGGGTGCCCCACTGCTCACATTCATCGCTCTTTGCACACTTCTACCGACATCAGCCTTCAAATTCTCCACGAAACCAATCGCTGATAGCGGTCTTCCTTCGCTATCAACACGATTTGCAACAAGCGCAGAGGAGGATGAAGAAAGCAACAAAGGAGCGCTGACTGTGTGTTCGAGAAGAACAACCACGGAGTCAACAACCTTCTCAACGTCTTCTGCAAGTTCATCACCACAATTTGCTGCGAATTCTGAAATTGCAACTAGTTCGCTTAAGAGAAGAGGTAGCAAGGAATCAACAAACGCTGGAAAAATGGCAATGTTGCAAGTATGGCGTCGACTATCAAAAAGTAAAACACCGAGCTCATCCACAGCATGTTGCAAAGCCAGGCATCGCTTGTTTCCCTCGAGATCCGCAACTGAATGGATTCTTTTTGCCCATATCTGCACAAGACAGGCAGCAAACTTGTCCACTTCGGTTGGCGAAATGTTACCCCTAGCGGGCGCTGCGCAGGCTTTGACTGAAGTGACCATCAGATTGCGCGTAGCTGATACAATGCGTATCAGCATCTCCTGGTCTTCATTTTCTGGTCCTGCAGAAGTTCCACGATCCTTGCTCTCCAGTTCTAATAACTGAGCATTTGCAAGGCTGTGCAGATGCCCTAATTTTTCATACACGCCCTCTGACACAAAGGATACAACAAAAGAGGGCCATGCCTTTATCATGGAGGAGCAAAGCAGGGCCAACGACTCTGATCTCAGACCGCTGGCAATATGAAGATGCCTTTTGCAACTCTGTTCTGTAAATGATTGCTCTTTACTTGTGTCCTCAGATGTACTTGACGCCGTTCCCGTGCTTGAATCAATCGTAGCTTTCAGAACTTTTGCAATTTCAAATGAAGCACTCTCAGGTGCATTGCTTCTTTGAACAAGCCCACGGATTAGCTGTGAAAATGTGTAATGCAATGAAGCCAAATACTTGCTGTTGAAATGCTGGTCCTCACCAGTTTGTTTACTGGTGGTTGAGCTACTAGGGAGGCAAAGAAGCCTCAAAGTCTTGTCCAGCCCGCCCTTCTCACAGAATAACGTTGCTGCTGGGGTGGCCGCAAGAGATGAATCTAGCAAGACTGCCATGATTTCAACGCTCCTGAACATGTTGCCCTCCTCATCACTACAAGCAACAGGTATTGCTGCTGCACTTGCTGCAGGCATACCTCCTACACCTGCGTGTAGTGCAACTATGTCAAGACACTCCAGAAGTCCCTTGACTACATGCTCACGCATCGCAGGGACGTGACGCATCAACTCATCCAATGAAGAACCAAGAAGAGTGCCAGTTTGTCCATGGAAAGCATGCAGAGCTTCAAGGTCTCCTGTCGCCACTGATTTCATCAACGGGACTATAAACCTCGCAGCACTGGATTTGCACACAGCTTCTTTGCCTCTTTCATTCAAGCATAGGGCTGCTAAAGCTCCAGGTACCGCACAGATAGCATCAGAGGTCAAAGGTACCCCGGACTCCACAGCTTGCAAGAAGGATGTGGGTAATCCGGCATTCTCTAGTGCACTAAATCCTCTTGGGTCATTGTGAATGTGTTCGGCAGTGACTGATGCTGCCAGAGAGAAGACACCACCTCCAAAGTGCTCCACTAGCTTAAAAATGCTGGCCAAAGAAGCAAGCATTCTTGCCATTGGCCCGTCCTCACTTGACTGTGGCACTGGCGGATTCCCTGATCCAAAACAAGCCAATCCTATTGCCCTTAAAAGGGCTTTAATCAAAAGCCTCTTATTGTAGTTGACCAAGGTATTAGACTGCACAACTTGGCTCACTTCGACCTCCAGACGGTGTATAAGTACATCTGAACCGTTAAGTTCTACAAAGGCATCTGCAGCATTGTGGCTGACATCAATGAAAGCTTCTAGCACTCTCACTACATGAGTCACCAGTAAAATATGGCTCTCACTGACATCTTCAAGCAAAGGTAAAAGTGAAGGTACTGCTCCAGCTTCGGAAAGCACAGTGCAACCATTGGCCGAAGAAAGCAATGCTGCAATTAGTGCTAGCAGAGCCTCTGCAAAAGACTCGCTAATTTCTCCCCTCATATCACCTTTGCACATAGCTGATGTCACTTTCCTCATCAAACCGTTCAACACAGAGGATGCCAGCGACCGTTGCTGGAGGAGAACAACCGAGCCCCTGCCTCTGCTAGCAACTGTTGCCCCGGCAGCGCGCAAAGCAAGCGCCCTCAGGCTCTCTGGTACACAGCCCATTTCCCTTTGAATGATGATGAGCTCTGTAAAAAGTTCTGGTTCACTCGAATACATAGTAGCTAACTGCTCAGGATGCGTGCTCGGCCTAACATGCTGAACACATATAAGGGCCAACAGGCGTAACTTTGACAAGGACCTTCTTCCTTCGATCAGCGGCAGAAGGAGGGACATACGCACACGCATCAGGAGAGAAAGCCTAGTCCTCAGACATTGGGGCACCTTAAATTCCCTAACGAGGTACTCAAGCAATTCATGTTCATTCTTCATCCCCTTGTATCCGCCCCAAGGTAGTCTTATTTCAACTGGACCCTTGTTGCTTGAAGTGGACGTGGATGGTCCGGTATCTGGTAAAAATCTGAAGCAAATGTGCTTGCCAAGCTTGCAAGTGTCAAGCCTTGACGTATCCCCATCCATTGCAACACAGTCTACCAAGCCAAGGCCTTGTGCTTGACCTCCCCAACCTTGGGCTAGCGTAACCAACCTTTCATTTAACTTTGCATCCGATGACCACTTGCTATGACCTTGATGCCATGTCCTACGAAACACAATGGAAAGGAGCTCGAGAGCAGCACACACAATCTCCACATCGCAGCTTCCAAGAAGCAAAGTCACGTACTGCTCACAAGGCTCTTGTCAGCAACTGCAGGTTCACGCACAGCGCGATCTAATGTACATCTATCGTTACACTATCTTTGTGCATCCTAATATCTTACCTCTACTGAACCGTAGGAACCACGATTGTTGCAGTTCTCCATAATCACTGCCGATGCCTTCAGAATTGAGAGACAATCCTCTCGGCGCAATGCGGTGCTCGTAACTGCAGCACTTCCAGAACCTTCCTGATTGGAGGCCTTGGGCTCGGAGGCAGCACAAGAGGCTGTATTTGGCTCGCCCTCCTTGGCAGTCCTCCCATGCTGCTCACCCAGTTTGACCACCTCATCGTCCAAGAGCAATTTCAGCTGTTTGTTTGGGGCAACATACACTTCAAACCATTGATCAATTCGATTTAACGCCTCTGCCCAATGAAAGATGCATCCCTGTTCGTGGTCCCCGGTAGATGATGTCAGTTCGGTCGGCCCGAAACCTGCCTACGCGAGGTGACGTTGTCACTCCCCGGATGGGGTGTCAACGCGTTGTCGTATCCTCGTACCTTTTCGTACTTCCATGTGAATCCTTCGAGTATTCCACCAATTTCGTCCAAGGGAGCTTCGGCGACGCGTCGCACGAACTCCTTCACTTCTGGCAGCTGTGTGGGCGCGTGGCGTATTTTTTCGTCAGCTCTTTTCCTGCCCACGTTCTCCTCCTTTCTCTCTCCCAATCTTCGCCGCGGCTCCAATCGTGGAATTTCACTCTTCTTTCTGGATTGGATCGATCCGTTCCCAACCTCCGATCTTCGCTCGACGCATCCACATCACACGCGTCCGTTTCGATCGATCCCTTCCGTCTGAACGGAGGCACTTCCGTGCTGCGCTCCAGCGCGTCGCCTCGTCCCTCCCCTTGCCGTTTTTCTTCGCTCCCCCGTCTTCCAGACACGTGTTCGGACCCATCGCTTTTCGAAGCACGCGCAACGCACCGCTTGCGAAGAGCTCGCGCGCCTGCTTTTGATGCGCATCGCGGCGCCGAGCACGAGAAAAACTGGATCGAGACGTGCTCGGTGCGGTCGTGTCGTGCTTTCCTTTCGTCTTCCGTTTCAAAGGGGACGAATCTTCCTTTCGATCGGGTCTCTTTCGGCGGCTTGTCCCGCATGCCACCCGAAAGAAAAGGAAGGGTTCGTGGGCTTGGACCGGTTGGAGGGCAACGAAAGAGTTTCTTCTCGACAGACGCGGAACGGGAAGGACGCAGGCGAACGAGGTGGGACGCAACGGACGCGCCGTGCTGCCGTCGCAGTCACGCACGGGGACGGATGGGAAGGGATGGATCCGAAAGCATGCCGTTCCGCATGTGGATTTCCGTGGGAACACGCCGCATCTCGGAAGGATGGGTTCGCGGGAACGACTGCGACGGGTTCCCGTCCCTCGCCAACTCCACGCACCAGCCTCTTGCTTGGTTGTTTCCCTGTGCCATCCACCAGCATTCCTCGTAACGATGCACGTTCCTCCATGCCCTTCCGTCCGCCACGTTTGCCTCTTGCGGTGCTTCGCCAACCGTCCACGTCGCCACGACCAACGTGCGCTGGCACGTCCACAACCCGTGTCGCTCCGGGACGTCCCTCACGCCACACCGAATCGAGTTAAGTTCGAATTTGCGAGGTGAATTCGATCGAATCGAGTTAAGTTCGAATTTGCGAGGTGAATTCGATCGAAGGAGAGACGTCGTGGAAGATGGCGACGATGGCCGTGACGGATGCGCTGTGGTGCGCGTTGCGCACACGCAGGAGCGCATGGACGGCCTTTGCGAGGAGCATGGCGGCTGCTCCTCGAGGTGGCAGGCGCGTGTGGGAGGAAAGGGAGCCGCCGCGGCCCAAGGAAGTGGGCAAAGACGGCGTGCACCTGGCCCATCACACCGACCTCACCGGCGGAAAGCTGCCGCCGAATCAAGAGCAGAACGCGAGATTGTCCGACGAAGCGAAGGAGGCGATCATGCAGATGCACGAAGATGATCCGGAAAAGTACGACGCCGAACGCACGCGACAGACGCGAATCGATCGGGACGCAGACGGAAGGCTGACCAGAAAGGAAAGATGGAACGTGGCTGCACTGGCGGAACACTTCGCCATCCGTCGAGAACGTGTCCTGGCCATCCTCGCATTGAATCGATTGGAAAAGGAAGCAATCCAAAAAGGGAGACCGCATTTTCCAGAGCTTCGCGAATTGGCGAGGAAAGCGTACGGCCCTGGATATCCCAAGGGAAACGGAGAAAAACACATCGCACTCGTTCGTACCTATCCGAAATACGAGCTGTTGACACCCGAAGAAGCGGAAAAAATCAAGGTGCCGAATATCGATGATGTGATAGCGAAGAAGTCGAAAGAAGAAGAAGATCTGCTTGTGGAAGAATTTAAAGAAAGGTTGGACTTCAACACCGGAGTCACGGGCAAAACCATCAGTAGAGAATCGCGGTTTGTTCGTGCTCCAAAACGTCCAGATGGAGGATGGAACTTCGTGGTAAAACCCCTTGGGAAGAACGCACCCCCTCCTTACGTAGGAATGCCTGATGGCAGTCAACGGGAACCCACGGAGGATGAAAAACTGTACATCAAGCAAAATACACCCAAAGCACGAAAGCGGATCGAATGAACATCTGACAGGTACAGCATCTACGCTGGCATGTAGATTTTTGTGTCCATTGCAGCCGTCACTTGATGCAGATATGCCTCAACCAATAAAATGCAGGTTTGGTTACAGGAGATCCATGAATGACTCAAGGCCCTGACCTAGCTCCCAGATGGCCAATCCAGTGCCTTGGGAACGTGCAAGTTCAACACGTTGTTGCAGAGACTGTGAAGTGGGGTAGAATACTTGATGTGCTACATTGCCCACATGATAGGTAAAAACATGTTCTGACGCATTTTCGTCCCATTCCAGTTGAGACGACGGATGCTCTTCAAGCAGGGATAAGAATTCGTGCCCTATGATGGGTCTACCTACCTTGGCTGGCCCATAGTCGTTACCATAAAAGTTCAGTCCCACCAGCACTTTTTCGGCATGGGCAGGCTCTACTTCCAACTCTTCCACGCAGCTCTTGACCCAACCCAGTGGTGCATTTGGGCCAGGTTGCTGGGAGTTGCTGGCATCATATGTCATAATTGAGAACAAGTCAGCATGGGCCTTGAGCGCATGAAAGTCCTCCGCAGAAAAAGCTGGATACTGTGCATGGGCAGGGACAGCTGGTGGCACTGCAAGAGCCAAGAGTTTTCCTTCGTTCCCAAGTGCTTCATAGAGCTGGGCAATGAAGGACACGATTGCTCTGCGGGCTGCTGGGTGCCTTGTCAGCCCCCAAGCCCACCACTGCGTCCAAACTTCCAGTACAATTCCGTCCAGTTCCTGTTGCTTGCACTCCTGCACCAAGATATCGGCTATGCTTTGAGCAAGATGTCCATTGGCAGCTGCCGACTGAAGGAGATCGACGAATTGTTCGCCGGACCATCCCTCGAACAGAAACCGCGGCATGATTCTCGGAACATGAGCACGATCTTGTCTTAAGCTTTCCATCCACCCACGGTCCACATCGTGTCTTCCTTGAAGGGTTGGTGGTGATCCAGGTGTGATCTGGAACCACACTGGTGCAACGTGTGTTAGTTTCTTGCGATACTGCAAGGCTACTTCGTATCCTTTGCCGTTCCAGGGAGTGACATATCCCAACACCGGTCCTTCGAACGTTTGGCCTCCACGCTTGTCCACGTCCACGTCGTCGCCATGGTCGCTTCCTCGTTGCAGGATGTCCTCTTTCTTCAGCTTGTGAGGCGTGTTCCCTTCATACGCAGCGCACGTTTCACTTTCTTTCCCCAAGCAGAAGTGGAATCCTGCAAGCCAAGCAAGCAAGCCGAGCCACATACGCATGTGGCTATGGCCTCGCTCCTTTTCGCCGCACACCCTGGACGGTGGATCAGTCCTTGGTCGTACTTGCAGATATCGACGCGGTTTGTCGATTCCTAGAACACAAGAATGCTTTTCGTGCGTGTGAGTGAACCTTGCACTTGCGGTGCACCAGCAAGGTGTCGGAAGCCACCCGCGTGACCAGAGGAGAGTGGCGTTGCGTGCGGCTACGTTTGCACGTACTATCTTTTGCCAATGGCGGTGTTTCCTGGCTCCCTCTCGTTCCCTCGAGCTTCTGGCGGCGCGTCGGAGGAGGTTTTGAAGGTTCGACGCTCGCAGGCGTCGGTTTCGCGACCGCGAGATTCCGACACGTGGTTCGTTGGTCGCAGAAGTGAGGACAGGTGTCGCCATCGGAGGCTGCAGGGATAGAATTCGCGTGTGGCGTGAACTTCAAGGTGCGCATGAGACGTCTATGCGACCAGGACACGCTTGCAAGTGCATGTCGGTGTTGGTTTCGTCTTTCGAGCCGCCGTGCGTGCAAGGTGGAGTTGGAAGCCGTCGCCTGTGCATCGCACCGACGCAGCGCTGCGCCGATTTACCTCGCATCTTCGCACTCGATCCTCTTTCTTCGGACTCTCTCAGCACGTCGCACACTCGCGAACCGCGCGATCCATCCGCCGTCCGCGCGCGTTCGAACACGCCGCCGCATGCCGACGGATGCGCGCACGTGCGTCGTCGCTTAACTCGACGCTTAACTTCTCCCCTCCGAAGGGGGGAACGAACCCGAACGATTGTCCCCCTCGAGTCGAATCGACGGTGCGAATATTCGCTGGAGATTCCCTCCGTGGTCCGTGGCTCGCCATCGCCACCGCTCGTCGACGCACCTGCAGCAGCTCGCGCACTTGTCGTGCTCGGTGCGTTTGGAAATCGGTAGACGAGATGCACGCCACGAAGGTCCTCACGTGCCCGCCGTCCGTTGCAGCCGCGTCCAGGAGGCGTGCGAGGTGCAGGTGCGCGAAAGTTCCAGGCGACGGAAGCGTTGGACGTGCGAGTGGCGTGCTGACGAAAACGATCGAACGAGCAGCGCAGCGGCTTCTGGAGGATTGGGAGAGCTTCTGAGAGCCGAACCACTGGTCGCGGAAGGAGGAGAAAAGGATGCCGTGCGCAAATACTATGGAGAGACGCTGGAGAACTCCGACGACCTCAAGACCACCGCTTGTTTGACGCCGTACGCACCACACAAAATCATCAAAGAAGCCCTCAAAGCGGTGCCGAATGAAGTCAAGGCCAAGTACTACGGATGCGGATCCCCCACACCCCTCGGAATCGAAGGTCTGAACGTGCTGGACCTCGGAAGTGGCAGCGGCAGGGACTGCTACGTGGCCTCCGCGCTCGTGGGACCCAATGGAAACGTCACCGGTGTGGACATGACAGATCAACAGCTTGAAGTGGCAAACAAATACGTGGATGAATACTGCACGAAAACGCTCGGATACGACAAGCCCAACATGAAATTCGTCAAAGGAGAGATCGAAGACCTGATGGCAGCCGGCATCCAGGACAACTCGATGGACCTTGTGATTTCCAACTGCGTCGTAAACCTGTCCCCGGACAAGGAAGCCGTACTGAAGGAGGTATACCGAGTGCTAGCAACGGGCGGAGAATTTTACTTCTCAGATGTGTATTGCGATAGGCGACTGCCAGAGCATGTAAGACGACACGAAGTTCTACTGGGCGAGTGCTTGGCTGGTGCCTTGTACATCGAAGACTTCAAGCGCATGTGTCAAAAAGTTGGCTTTACAGACCCACGTGTGCTTACTGGCCACATCATTGATGTCAAGGACAAAGATCTCAAGGAGGTTGTGGGGGAGGCAACGTTCTATTCCATCACATATCGTTTATTCAAATTACCGAAGCATCTGGAGACATTGTGTGAAGATTATGGACAAGTCGCTACGTACAAGGGAACTCTTCGGGGGGCTGCCCATGCATACGAGCTAGATGACCACCACAAGTTTGTTACAGGAAAGCCAATGCTGGTTTGTGGGAACACTGCAGCAATGGTAGGTGAAGATGGTGTAAGCTGGCTCTCTCAGCACTTTGAGGTAATGGGGGATCGGTCCAAGCATTTCGGACTGTTTGATGGATGTGGCGGACCCGTGTCCAGCACGCAGGGAATGGAAGTGGGAGGGGGGTGCTGCTGAATGCGCCAGTGTCCTTGAAGCAGGAACCCTTGGCAGTGCGATCGTACCATGCCATTGGCACATTGACTTTGGGAAACCATTTGGCACTGTGAAGTGGCAAACGGCTGGGCGATTTCTTTCTGTCTGACTGACATGTCAAGATTTGAATCTGTACAAAACCCATCCATCTCCATCCTCTATTTCTGCTATATCCATGTCAACAGGATTCGAATCAGGATCCACAGTTGCAGAAATTCCTGCAGCCGCTGCGTCATTTTCAGTTTCACTTTCTGATTTGACCGATTCACTCTCACTGGCCGCCAAAGATTTAGCATCGGGTGTGCAAATCTGGAGTGCCTCGTTGTCTTCGGCAGCCTGCAGTGCCATGTTCTTGGTAAGTTCTGCGATATCATGCAAGACAACAAATGCCCCTGTATACCGGTCTTGTATGCGCTGCATCTGCATGGCAACTCCGTCATCTGCTTCTTCTGATGTCTCCTCTCCTACGATGTGCTTAAGCTGGAATAGGCTGGATGTCCAGCGTGTGATGTTCGCCGTGGCAGCTTTCAAAGCGTTCTTCAGCCTGAGAATTTCCCCTTTCAAGGTGACATTTTCTTCACTCTTCCGTGCAAGCATGTCTTGTGCGAGCGCAAGCTCTCGTGACTTTTCTTTGAGATCCGTGTCGTACTGTTCCAGCTTATTCGTCAATTCCGTTACTTGTTCGTTTTTCTCTTCCAAAGCCCGCAACCCGTTCTTCGACCTCTCGAGCAGCTGCAGGGCCAGCAATTGCGATTCGTTGGATTTCTTCTTCGCAAGTTCGTATTCCCTTTGCATCACTCCCATATCTGCCTTCAACCTTCCAATTTCCGATCTTGATTCGCGCAAGGACGCTCTCACTTGTTCCAGCCCTTGGTTGTCCCTGACCATCCCGTTTCTCTCGTCTTCCGCACCTCCTCCGCGACGTAGGACGGCTCGCCTTCGTTCCACCTGCTCCCGGAGCCTCGCCACCACTTTCTGGGTGGCTTCTTCGCTCGCTGAGGACGCGCAGCACGCGCGCATCGCAACGTGCTTCGCTTCTGTCCTGGTCCGACCACGTCGAGTGGTGCAAAAAGGATCTCCTCCGGTCGTGACTTCCTCTCGACCATCCGAACGTCCACCTCATCGCCATCGATACTTAGAAGGGAAGATTGCGACAATGTAGTCGATATCTCTGAGAAAGGCATCGATCGAGGGGCAGACGGGCGGGTGCTTGGGAGACGTCGGTTCGAGGACCCGGAGGAGTTTCGGGGAAGAAATATCGATGCTTTCCAGAAAGATATCGGGAAAAACATCGATCGAATGGGAACATCTCGATCGACAGGATCTTCCCACAAGGAATCGAGGCAAATGGCGAGCGGCGCAAATCCTTGCAATGCATGCTCTTCGAAGGACGCTCGGAATGGATCGCTTCTGGATGACAGGCACCTTTGAAATCAGATATTTACATACGAAACCCAGTCCCTGATCAAGCAAGATGGAATTGGTTGACAGAGACCGAGATGCTCCAAGCAGCATGGAAGAACAAAAGCACCCAATCAAAGCCTGCAATCGTGATTCCACCCAACTCTGATCTCCATGGTAAGTGTACAGTGGTAGTGTCACAATACACGAGCATTTTCGATAAATTCTGAGAGGTCCATCTCCTTCCAGCAACAGAATGCTGACGGATTCAACCCTACATGCCACCAGCCAGATGCCCTTCAAAACGTGGCCCATTTCTCTCAACAACACAAGAGTGTAATCTGGTAAGTCCGCCTCTTCCGCTCTCGCAGGAAGGCCCCGACGGCCATTGCTACAAATTCAGGTTCGAAAAATCTGTGGGAGCTCCCCGAGATCAATGCCAATCACGCCAGAGGGCGTCGCCCTGTCGCAGGATCAATGTTACCCAGATCAAACTTCCTGATCTCTTTCAAACCATCTGAAGACATTATGTCCTGGTCCAACGTTCCGTCCAGCAATTTGGTCCACCAGTTTTCCAACAGGTTGTCGGCAATCAAACGAAACCAGGGAGACACTGTACACTGGCCTCTGTCTGCTTCCTGCAAGAGTCCGCGCAGCTGCTTCTGATCCACGTACTGCACTTCGCAAACCTCTTCTTCATTTGGGTACAGATCAACTTCCTGCTTGCAGAATAGTATGTAATCGATTTCGTGCTCGCCAAACTTCTCATCCGATGGTGCTTTGTAGTGAATCTTTCCCAGGAAAGTGAACTTGTCCAATGGCAGCTGTTGCGCAGGAATACCGAGCTCGTGTCCTAGCTTTCGTTGTGCAGCTCGTCTCACCCCGAGCACATCTTCCTCTACTGTTTCGTCGACTTCCAACCCCCACAGTGGATGGCTGCACGTCGTGTTCGTCCACACCAATGGGAAGGTGATCTTTTCCGCTGCTCTTCTCTGCAGGAGCATTTCATTTTTCTGATTGAAAAGGAACACCGAAAACGCGCGATGCGGGATGCAAAAAGACTGCACACGCAACGTCAGATCTCCTGTACATCCTATTTACGTGCTTCCGTACGTTCTATCGGGATGGGCGAGTCTTCCTCACCTTGTGTTCGGTGAGGTGGCAGTTGAGCTTGCTGTCGTGTCCGACCACTCGATCACCGTCGTCCAGCAGGAGGCATTGTTCTCCATGCATGTATCCCATCTGCGACCCTCCATCTTTCAGTTCTGCGGCCATGCTTTCCAACCGGATCGATCTGCTCCGCGTTTGGATGTGTTTCAGACCGCGCACGCGCATCCGTCGGAGGTTCTGCACCCAATTCGCGTCGGGACCCTCTTATCCGTTCCTTCCCCCTTCTGTCCAGTCATTTTCCCCTTCTATCCAACCCGATAGAAGGGAACCCAAATCCTTCTGTCCCAGACTGAACCCAAGGTAAGTGGACAGTGCCACCGGGCGACACCGCCCCACCGAAGAGTTTCTTCTCGATATGGAGAAGAAACTGTCTGTGGCTTCGGTTCGGTTCGGTGCAAGGACTGGAACGGATGAGACCGACCTCGAAGGAGGACCACGTGCGTCTGCGAAGCGTGGCGTCGCTCCACGCGCGGCAGAGGAAGCGAAAGACGCCATGCCCACCCTCAACGTGACCACGAACGTGCCGGTGGATCGAGTGGCTGCTTCGGACCTCGTCGGAGCGCTCTCCAAAGCCGTGGCCGAACTGGTGGGAAAACCGGAGGCATACGTCATGATCAGCCTCAAACCGGACACTCCCATGTCATTCGGAGGGAACGAAGAACCATGCGCGTTTGGAGAACTCATCAGCATCGGTGCGATCGGTGGAGAGAAAAACAAAACGATCAGTGCTGGCCTGTCGCGCATCTTGGAGGAAAAGTTGGGTGTCCCTCCTAAGCGATTCTACCTCAAATTCTTCGATGTGGAACGGCCAAATTTCGGATACAACGGGACAACCTTCTGAAAAGCGGTGATGTTGTCAGTACAACTGGTTGCAAGGGCTATAGAATTGTCGGAGTAGCTTATCAAGAGGGTCCTTCGTGTCGGATGCACCATTTCAGGTCTAGGTGGAAGCTTTCTGGCAGTATGGCTGGTGTGTAGGTCCTCTCCTCGTGGCTTCCTCTGAGACACCAGAGCACGTTGCGTGCATGGACGCATGAATAAAATGGCACGTGTGTCCACTGGGCCTGGCCTTGGGATGCATCAGCAATGTGTTTCGAACAAGAGCTGAGGGACAGTTCGACAGGTTGCTTGCCTACTTCCCATCTTTGTCGATGCACATGCCGCGACTTCCCATTCGTTCACCTTCCTCTCTTTGGTGGCGGACCGCCCAACCATCTCCTGTTCCTTCCAACGAGAAAGAAGCAGCACCTTCCTGCATCTGGTGCCGAGTGGTTCTCCTCCATCGCCTGCCCACCGTTGCCACCTGATCTCCGCCAGAGATCGCCTTTCCCACCTTTGACCCCTCTCGCAAAACCGACGGGAAGGATTTGCTGCTCTTGGCCGTGGAGACAGATCGGTGCTGTTTGGGTTCGACACCAGTTTCATTCGATTCATCGGTGGCTTTGGAAACGCACCATCGACGACTCGAACGTGGACGAGCGGAACGTGCGATGCTTCCACACGCGGAGCTGGATGCAGTGCGCGATCGCATCGAACACAGCGGATCCCAGAAGCCATCCGTGGACCTGGTGCGGAAGTACCTGCGTCTGGTGCGTCGGGAAAGGAACGCGAGGCGGACGGATGGAGGAACGACGAATGACCTACGCCGGACGAAGGCGAACGTGCGGCGTAGTCCTGGCTTGGACCGCCCGTTCGAGGCGCCAATCTTGACGTGGAATGCAAGTTCGTGGTGTTTGAGGAGTGGTTCTGACGGAAGGGGTCGTGACGGTGAAACAGGTGCGCACTGCAGGTGTCAGACAGTCGGAGCTCGTGTGCCAATGTGGTCGGACGCTCCTTGACCAGTCTACCAAGTCTCTGCCCAAGGACGAGCTCTACGACGTGTTGGAACAAGTTGCCATTGCTTCAATGGACTGCGGGGATGGTGATTTAGCGAGGAAATGCGTCGACGATCTTGAAAAGGCCTTTCCGAAGAGCATTCGGGTGAGCAGGTTGCGAGGCATGCTTCTCGAAATGCAAGGGAAATTCGAACTGGCTGAAGAAAAGTACAGCATCCTGCTTGAAAGGGACCCCCAAAACTACAGGGTCATGAAGAGAATGTGCGGGCTTGCGAAGTCTAGGGGCAATGTTTCAGCAGCTATCTCTGCGTGCATTGCATACTTGAAGGTGAATGCTGTGGACAAGGAAGCTTGGGAAGAATTAGCGGACCTATATCTCTCCCAAGGAATGTGCAAACAAGCAGCATATTGCATGGAAGAGATCTTGCTGCTTGATCCTTTTGTGGGAGCAAGTCAAAGAAAATATGCAGATATCTTGTATACTCTGGGGGGGGACGAAAACTTGGCCACAGCACTGAAATACTACTCGTCTGCAATCAAATTTAGCAATGGAAAGGACTTGCGTGCCTTGTATGGTGTCTGTCTATGCTATGCGAACCTAGCTTCTTCCAAAGCATATGTCAAGAAGGCGGAAGATGGTGAACTGCACAGATTGTCCGTCGATCTCATTCTAAAGACGTATCAGGCTAGGAACACAAATGGCAAGTACGAGATTGTGAAGGCTGTCCTGAGCTGATACTTTCTTTGTGAATAAAAATCCATGTCTACCGTTACATTGATTCTCTTTCCGTTTGCCCAGGAGTGCGGCACGTGGCTCTACTGCTTTGAACAGAGCAAATTCAGCCTTTGAATGGGGTGCAGATTGCATCATATGTGTGTACCACAAATGGTTCAAGACGAATGGTTACCCTCTTCCTGACAATCCCAGTAACCATAGGGCATTGGGTTCACATTCCGGAGAGCCAGACGACTACCACAGAATTCACTACCATTTGATGAATACATGCAGAGGCTCATGCTCATTGGAAGCAGTTTCTGCTTTCTTATTCCAAGATTGTAACGATTGGGACAGAGAAGTCTTTTTCATTGTTTCGCTGCTGATTCCCTCGCAGATTATCTATTATTTGCGTTGGTTACTTATCTGAACTTTTATCCAATGGATGAACTGATCTATTGAGCTGGTGGTGTGTCCTTACCGCCATCTTGTTGAGAGCAAAACTACTTGTAAACTCGTCCTTTCTATGGATCCAAATTCGATTCTCGATGGGTCCATGGAACATGTCATTTGACGACCAATTGTGAACGGGCATCTCTCTCCATTCGAACGGAATTTTTGGCAGGCTTCAAAGAAAAGAGACTTTCACATGTGCATTGGATCGGTGGAATTAGAAAATTTCGATTGCTAGGACATAGCCATTGACGTCCCAAAAAAGTAAGAGATGTCTTGGATAAGACACGGGGCACTCTCACTACAAAGAACTTTCGTCTGTGTTATGATGAGAAGTTGCAAGCTAGAATAACCGAAGAAAAGAACGCAAGAAGGGGGTTTTTTCGTGAGAGTTGTCCTTTCTCCAGAAGGGGGTCTAAATCCCCTGCGCCTGGTCGAGTGGTCGGTGACGACCGACGGATGGGAGAATGGCGTGGCAGCTCGAAGCGCGTCCTGGCGTGGATAGCAAAGAGTGTAAAACATGCATTAACCCACTTCATACATATAGTGGGTGGTATTTCATCAAAGTTAACAAGTACGCGTTAGGCGGCGCGTGCGTACACAGCTTGGATCTCGGGCACGAACTCGTCGTCGACAGTAGAGAATAAACTCCCACAGGGGGATCCTACACCCCTTTTCTCAATACATATGACCGGTGATGCATCAAAGTTTGATGATGGAAGTATGAAGCAAGCCTTTGGACACATCATATTAGCCGATGGACGGAGCACTGCTATTGCCGGAAAAGGAAAAGTGACAATCAACATTGGAACGTTGAAGATGGAATTGAGCGATGTATTGTATGCACCAAGCATTGCATTCAATTTGTTGTCCGCAGTGAAACTTGGAAGCCAAACAGGAACAAACATTATTATGAGGAACAACGGGACTTATGCGTTTCAAAAGGATGGAGATATTGTTGAGCTACACTCCGAGCGAGATGATGTGTATGCGCTGCGGACCGATGCCGATGTGTGGCACACGCGTCTAGGACATGCAAGTGCAAGGACACTTAAACAATTGGGACTACTACACGATGTGGAAACTTGCGAAGCTTGTGTCAAGGCAAAGTTGAACCGTAAGCCATACTCATCGGACGTAACAATTAGAAGACCTCTTGACAGAATATCGATGGACGTACTTGGACCTGTAACTCCCAAGACGGTGGGAGGACAGAGTTGCGCACTGGTAGCCATCGATGCGGCAACAAAGTTCAACATTGTTACATTACTTCCAAACAAAGGAAAAGCAGCGGATGCCGCCAAGCAAGCCATTCTATGGTTCGAACAACTTTCAGGAAAGTATGTGAAGTGTACTCGCACGGACTGTGGCAAGCAATTTCTTCAAGAATAAATGAAAGAATGGTTGAGTAACAAAGGCATCAATCATGAAACTACAGCAGGCTATGAACCTCAACAAAATGGTCTGGCAGAACGATTGAACCGGACTCTCATGGAAGGAACACGAGCGTTGCTAGAGGACACAAAGCTACCTGCTACACTTTGGGGAGAAGCTATGACGACCATCAATTATGTGAGGAATCTCAAACCATGCAACATCAATGGTAAGCATAGTAAATGTCCGTTCGAACTATTGATAGGAAAACAACCGGACTACCAACGATTGAAGAGATGGGGTTGCAAAGCTTTGGTACACGTGCCTCAAGACCGACGTGTAGAAAAACTTGCGCCACGAGCTGAGCCTGCAGTATTCATTGGATACTCAAACTCTACAACATACAAGTTGTTGGTGAAAAAGAGAGTTGTGACATCACGGACGGTAGTGTTCTTTGAAGATCAAATTGAAAAGTTGGATCAAGACTTTCAAAGTGGAACTTTGCCTCAACTAATGGTGGAACCAAACCCATTTACTCAAATGGAGCAGAGTGTGGACACATATGTTGACACAACACCAAGTGAATCCTTTGTGAAGACCACATCATCGATACGAGAAGTAAGCTACAACGAGAAAGTGGCAACAAATGACGCTATGGAAAACAATGAAAAAGGTGAGATCTTACCTAGTGTTGCGTCCTCGTGGGTGCGCGGACAGGGAACAATTGCTCAACGTGCGAACGGAACTTTCGAAGAGTTGCTAAGCTCGTCGGAAGGGACGCAGGAGAATTAGTGTTTGTCTAGTAAGGCGTAAAAGGAAAAGTGAAGATCGAAGCAAAGAGGGGCCGATGATCTACCCCTCTCTCATAACCACTCATTAGCGGTTGGAGTATGGGCTGTTGGGGCGGTTGGGTAGCTTCCAGCTGCTCAAAGTCACATTTGACCGTCCATTCAGCCCCAATCGTGTTGCAAAAGCGTCCGTGAGTTTTGGACACTCACACACGTGCCTCGGAGGAGAGCATTTGTCGGGAAGGAGCCGGTGCACCGGTCTGAGGCGAGGGTCCTCGCACTCGCGGACAAAGTCCTCTTCTAGTCGGCTCGAGGCGTGGTGCCAAGCGAGGTCGACAACCTGGTGGTTGGACAAGCGCGTAGGCCTCAACAAGTCGTCGAGAGAGGACGGAAGGAGGCGCGCTTGTGGTAGTCAAAGTCGAAAAGTCTATCACATAGCAAAGAGGGACGATAGGTCTACCCCTCACCGCCTCTCATAGGCGGTTGGAATTGGAGCAAGGAGGGAGGCGTGGCCACCTTCGAGCTCCCTAGAGTTACACTTGACCGTCCATTTCGTTCGCCCCGGGGCGATTGTGAGCTGTCACTTGTGTCATCACCGTTCAACCCCCCAGTCCCATCCGCAACAATTGTAGATAGGGACGGGGTCGGCTGGTTCCCTTCGGTCTATCCCGATCAAAGTCTTCGGTTCTCCTTATAGGAAGCCCGTTCTGATCGGGGGCGACCTTGCTTCAATGCGACCCGGAGAAACTGGTTCAGGTTTCGGAACGGTACTATTGTTGTATTCCAAAGGGATATCAGATCCCTTACTTGATGGGTAGCCTTGATGGTTCGGACCCGCAAGCCAGGGTCTCGACGGACCCTGGTGAGCCTCGTTCACAAGAGGAGGCCCCTGCCTTGTGCAACAAATCGGGACAAACGTGAGTTGGCAGTTGTATCTAGACTGCACAATCCCCCCAACCCTACCTTCAAGATGGACACAAAGTCTGTTAGGGTCGCACAGACCGAAACACTTCTCTCTATGGCCTATTCCTCCGCTTTGTGCGGTGAACACAGTCCGGGGCAACTCCCTTTAAAGCCATGGGACCAAGAAGGAGGTAGATTACCGAGCAGAACCTGTATCGATTGTATGCTAAGAAAACACTAGTAAAGTCCACAGTAGTCCGGGTCCCTAGAGCACTACCCAGGTTAGGGTCTCGTAGGGACCCGTGTAGGCTACACTAGGTTGGATGATGAACAAGATCTTTCACACGACACAGTGGTACAAGACTATCCTACGGACAAGGAAGATGACCAAGTCTCTACCCAACATGAGGTAGAGAGAGATCAATTGAAGTGCTACAACCTACGGGAGAGGAAACTCATGGACTACAAGCAAGTGGCTACAAAAGGTTTACATGTGAACACAAGTTCACTTCCAGATGAATTCGCAGGCTATGAAGAAGCAATGAGTCGTCCTGATAAAGCGATGTGGAAGCAAGCCGTTTAAGAAGAAAAACGTGTATTGCTGGAAAATGAGACTCTTGAAGTGATGGAATTACCACATGGAAGGAAAGCACTACAAACTAAGTGGGTATTGAAGGTCAAACGAGACAACCTTGGAAATGTAGAACGCTAACGTGCTCGCTTAGTAGTAAAAGGGTATCAACAACGAGAAGGCAAAGACTACAGAGACATACTCTCACCCGAAATATCAAAGCCAGTAGTGCGAGTGTTTTTGATAATAGTAGCACTCAAAGACTATGACATCCATCAACTTGACATCAAGGCAGCATTCTTATATGCAAATTTGAGCAAGGAAATATATATGGCAACTCCTGAAGGAATTATAGAAGATCCAAGGAAAGACTATAAACTCAAGAAAAGCCTTTATGGACTCAAGCGGGCACCAAGAGAATGGAACAAGGAATTGATATCTTTCTTGTAAATGGACCTTGAGTGCAAGTGTGCAAGTCTGGATGAAACTCTACTTATATGGAGAAAGTAAAATGAGGTGTGCTTCGTGTGTGTGTACGTGGACAACATATTACTGGCTTTAAGTTCCAAGACTTTACAAGAGACACTTATCAAGTAGATATGCAAGAGATTCAAAGTTGGATCAATGGGAGAAATCAATACATGCTGTGGAATGCAGGTTAAAAGAAACAGGTCGAAGAAAATGCAACACCTGAGTGAACCACTCAAAATTGAGAGAATGATTGAAGAATATGGAATGTGTGAGGCCAAAGAGCAGAACCTGCCAATAAGTGAGAACCTTTGTGAAGAAGATGATGAATGTGATCCCAAGGTTGTATCCAAGTATCAACAACTTGTGGTACAATTACTGTACCTATCTACAACAGTTCGTCCGGACCTTGGATTTGCAACCGCGGCACTATCAAGGCTCATGAGCAGACCGAGTAAGAAACATTGGGCTACTGCTAAAGATGTCATACGTTACTTAAAAGGTACTAAATATCATGGAATTTACCTTGGAAATATACACAAGGCAAGTGATATCACAATTGAAAGATATTGTGATGCAGATTACGCAACCGACGAAGAGACAAGACGTTCAAGGACAGGATACCTATTCTTGGTGAACGAGAGCCTCATTGATTGGAGAAGCCAACTTCAGTCTATAGTAGCAACAAGTACATGCTATGAGCAAACCGGTCGTCCGTACTTTCTTTTGTTTCGTCGCGGTTAGTGTTGGTTTTGAAGTGCTCGTAAATCGAGTCCACGACTTCTTTTGATTGATTGCGCAACCACTCGAGACACTCGTCGATGGTTTCTTGTATAAACGGTGGCATGGACGTGGATGTTACAGCCGACGAATACCAATTGGTGTCAAAAAAAGCTCGTTTTGTTCGATTGTCTTCGTTCTCCTTCGATTTTGCGCGAAAGGTTGGTGGTGGATAGCGCCACCCACGATTTGGGCCTCGCGTGCCGATCCCATGCGCGATTCTTGTGTTCGTCTGCGGTAAATGATCCGACTAAGCGATCAAAGGACGCGTTCGTCTTAAGAACCTACCTCTGATGCACGCGATCGGAGGACGACGGGGAAACCGAACAGTTCGAGGACGGATTAAAGGGCGCGTTCGGCGCATTGGACCTCGCCCTGTTCGTTGTGTCCCTTCTCATCGGTTTGATCGAAATCTATCCATTGTGGTCGTGCAATACTTCTCAAGGATACAACGTGCTCGCCAAGATCGTCATTGCGTTCTTCGGCTGCTTCGTTGGTTTACTTTACCTCGTCCTTACAGGTTGTTCCGCTCGCCGTGTCGAATCCTATGAGCGCAAATCGAACCCCACCCGGTCGAAGGAGGTTCAAGGCCCCCTTTTGATCGTTCGATTGCACAGAGTCGAACTTGTTCGACACGGAAAAAAAGACCCCTTTTCCCGCGGCGGAGAAATGGTGCAAGTGTGCGACGGAATTGCGCGTCGATCAGGAACGGTTCGATCGCGGGTCGACGAGATGGATTGTGGGATCGTTGTTGTGGTTCAATCCCGTTCGCGCCCTCGACCCGGGAGATTCACGCGGTTCCCACGCGTTTCGACCCAAATTGGCGTGAGGGAAGCCCATTCCTTGGCCGCGAGACGCATGCGTTCGCGTTTGATGTTCGCAAGATCGTGACGAGGACGAGACGGCGGGACCTGAATAGCACCGGATGGGATCGGACGGGTGTTCAAAAGGGTATCCAAAAGATCGGTAGATGCCGACGTGGTAGGTGGAGAGGGATCGAACGACGACGGGTTCGATCGGCCCGACGGGTCTAGGATCAAACGGGTCGATTCCCTTTTGGATCGACCTACTCGCAAAGGAGTTCCGAACTCGCACGTCGATGGAAAGGAACCGCGTTTGGCTCGGCGATGGAACCATAGAGACGTCGGATAAACGTGAGGACGATGCAAAGGAACCAAACGAACGTTCTATTCGTCTATTTGGATCGAAATGGCGGGTCCACGCAGACGGTCACCTCGGAAGGGTTCGAGAGGCAAACAAAAGCATGCGCGTGCGAGACCCGTGCGAAGATGCCGTGGTTTCGTAAGTGTATGCCAGGTACGAGACGTACTCCGCGGCGAGACGGTACATGCGCGCTTCTTGGGCGTGCGTGGGCGAATCGACGGTCACGTACACTGCGTAGGCGTGGCAACGCGGTTGCATCAAAAGGTCCGATGGAAGGGGTGGGTGGGAGCGATCGTTGGGCGGATCGCGCATGTGATCGGGTGCAAATGAATATAACGGGTCCGTGCAAAAGTTTCTCGGAAAATGACGCGCGCATCGAACCTCGGGACGCGGGGTTCGATGACGGGAGTATTTGATGCGTCGTTGTTTCCCTACATTCGTCCATCGAAGTCTCCGGACTACGTAGAAGAGCCGGTGGACGAGCCTGCCGTGTTGGGCATTTGTTAGCGTTTGAGTCTGGACACTTTGAGCATCTCGTCAAACACGAGGCGTTTCGCGCTGCATGTCAAAGGCATCTTGTTCACGCCCTTGAACACTACGAGGGTGGTGTGAGCGGCGATCTCCTCAAACAGCTTTGGTCAAACGCGTACGCGTCGTATTCGACGGCGTCCCATTCCGGCATGGCGTCGACTTCGCGAAAGCAAGTTTGTTTGAACTCGATCGCCCGGCGTCTGACATTTCGGATCCAATCCGAACGGTTCGTTTCGCGGCTTGGTTGGATCCTCCAGTTTTGGAACATGCCGCGCAAGATTCGATCGTGCGTTTTCCACGTCTCCTTGACCGTTTCCAACTGGCGTTTCTTCGCGTCGATCATTTCGATCGATTTTGAAATGGCGTTCGATGCGAAGTTTTTGACGTGGACGGACATGCGCGGATCCCGAGACAAGCAATGGGAGAAGATGGCCAGGCGTTTGTCATCGGTCGCTCGTTCGTACAAACACGTCGGCATGGCCTCGATGCGATCGTTTCCCTCGTACCGTCTCGTCGACGGAGGGTACCGGATGAGTTCGCGTAGATTGTGGACTTTCATCCTCCAAAACCGTGCGTGATCGATGCGCGGGGCGAGTGCGGCCGCGCGAGACTTCGACGACCTTCCGGACATGCGACACGTCCGAACAATATGAAACGAGAGAATAAAATAAGCAATCCGTCGAATGGTCTAGGTGCGACGGGATCCGGTACGCGGGCTTCGTGTGCCGTTGGATCGAGAGGACGATGCGGTTCCGTCGTTGCGTCGAGGGGAACGCGTGCCGTTGGATCTCGGACTTCGGCGACCGGTGGTGGATCGAGACGACGACGGGGAATCGTTGTTGGATCCGCGATCGAACTCGGAGTTGCTGGCCCAATTGGAACCCGAATTCATTCCGAGAGGGTGTTCGTTTCCCGGACCGTGCGTGGGAGGGGTCTATTTGGTCTTCATGCGCAGGTTCGATTCCTTGGTTTTCTCAAGGACGTGACGTTTGAGGTAATCTGGCAAAGGCGTCTTGCCCACGCCCTTGATCGCGACGAGGGTGGTTTGTACGTCGTCCTCTTCGATGATTCTCCTATTGAACTAGTCTTTTCCGCATCCAATGTGGTCCCATTCAGGAATGGGGTTTGCGGTTTCCACGATCCGATCTTTAAGCTTTTGCATCACATCTTCGAGGATTTCGAGCGTTTTACGGACGGTGCGATCGGATTGGCGCCCGGTCGCATCACGGATGTTCCGTCTGATTTCCACCGCGGTCCGTTGGATCTCCTCCACCGCGTATCAAAAATCGTACAATTTGCGAGTCTTCGCGATGGTCATCGACATCGATTTGAAGATGGCGTGGATCGCGAACTTGCGTATGCGGTTGGACATGTGTCGGTCTCAATGGAGGCAATTTGCAAAGATCGCAAGTTGCTTGTCGTCGATCACGCGCTCGCGCAAGCACTTCAACACGGCTCGGATGCGTTCGTGTCCCTCGTATTGTTTCGTGGATGGAGGGTATCCGAAGCGTTGTTGCAAAACGGAAGCATTCGTGTAGTCGAGCGTGCCGTGGTGGATGCGCAAGGCGATGGTGTTCGCGCATGAACGAGGTGCGCGTTCGGACATGCAAAGGACTTTGCGGATGTACAAAGAGAGAGACAAAGGGTACGCTAGTGTGAAATTGAGGTGGAAAGAAGGGTGAATGTCGCGTTGCATGCGAGGCAAACTCGAGAATGATCGAATGCATGGACCGTGGTGAGGATCCTGTTACCGAAAGGGACCCGAAACTGGAAAAGTGCTAGGGCAGGCTATGTTATCCGAAACGACGAAACCGAGGAATTCGTCCAAAGAAGGAGCAGATTTTCGGCCAATGACATAACGGGGTGGTTTTCGGAAAAGTACCACCCGCTCCACCTTTTTCGACGAGCGCCGATCGAACATAACACCCTCGATTTTTGGGCCAAAAACGTTGGTTGCCCTGGTATGTTATGTGGTTACCCCAAAAAAGTGGACTTTTTGCAAATTTTGAAATCCTCTCATAGACACTGTACAGTCGTATACTGCTTAGATGCTTTGCGCTGATACATTGGCTGCCCTAGTACTTATAGGAGAGTATAATTCCGAAAAATTAAAATGTGCATAGGTTATGAGGAGAGGTCTAGGTAGAGCTCCG
>JBBULP010001537.1:0-43614 GCA_038048775.1 Picocystis salinarum
ACACCTGCCACTCTCACGCTCTACGGATCGCGACCGTGCGTGCATCTGCTTCCACCACCCACACTGCCCTGTGCCTATCGAGTTGAGCCCAGTTCCACAAGAGGATACTGATCACATCCTCTAACAGAACCCCTCCGATAGATGGGAACCAGATGAACCGGATGACCAATCCACCCAGGAGGGTGCGATCGAGACCCATCCCTTGAGAGAAAATACTCCCTCGAAGAGAAGATAGGTGGTCGAGAGACTCGAAACCTAGGCTCAAGTATGGCATGAAACCGCCCCTCAAAAGAAGAAAGGAACGCATGACAAGAAGCGAATGGGATGAGGACGCAAGCTTCGTTTGAGTGTGTTCCGTGGAAGAGCCACACGGCAGTGGTAACGTGAAGTGCGACCTTGTGTAATCGAGTTGGACTCGCGATGATGCAAGACACTAAAGGAGCACGAAGATAAAAATCGTAAGAACGCGCCAAGTCCACCATCGAGCCTTGCTCGTCAATGGCTCGCCAAAGGTTTAAACTATCGTGCTCTCTAGTGCATGACGGGATAGAATTAGCGAACTTTGCGGTCCTACATCATACAAAAGAATTATGTTATCAATGGCTTGTATTTTAGTAAGAAAATATAAAGTTTCACAAATATTAGTGGAACGAGAAAACAACCAACGGACGAACCGTTCGACACATGGAAGAGTGATGATCGAGAACGAAGGTAGCGTCCAAAGATTCGACCACTAGGCGTGCTGATGGCATACCGAGCCATTCACAACCGTTTTCACGGAGGTTGATTCGACCACTCAAATCGCTAATGGGGATGCGAGGTACATCAATATTTGGTTCATGATAAAGAACGAGATTTTGTTTGTTGAGGGCATGTCATCCCCCTCGCTATCCTCCACTTTCGTAAGAAGATGTTACAAAGTTCGACGTTCACCAATGTTTATGATGTTGTCGCGAACAATCCCCGAGTCTTTCCCAAATTGACAAGGCGCAACATACATGTGAGAACGCCAAAATTGTGCATACTTTGTGTGTCTCTATTGGAGACTCGCATTCTTGAAGCCATTTAGTATGATCGTCAATGGTGCAATTATTTTGGTGTCGTTGTTCTCTTGCAAAAGAAGGCTTGGTGTCAAGTGCAGTAAGCCTATACGGGTTATTACGGAAGTGCTGAAGGCGCTAAGATCGCGGGGGAGATGTTAGCACGATTTTCACGACTTGGGTCGTCAAAACCCTTCAAAAATACTATTTCTTCTTCATAGTCTCTACGTGGGCGTAGACGAGCTTTCTTCTTGCACTTTGGTGCCTTGTGCAGCAAGGATGCATATTCGCCTTGGATTTACTACGCTCCCATCGGTGGTAAAGAAGCGGACGAAGCCCTACTGGGTTCACAAGGGTGGATACACTATTTTGCATATGAGGAGCGAAGGGAGAGGTCTATGGATCCACGTCATCCAATCATATCGTCGAACATTCCTATCGTTTCTCATCGGTGGGTAACGACAAATCGACGAATAGAAGCGCTCACTTGCCGTAGTTTCTTAGTGCTTGAAGAGGCTCTCAACGACTTCTTCATGTGTTGCATCCCTTGATGTGGAAGGGAGCATGTCCCAATCTCCAAGGAATGCGAGCGGCAATGAATTGGTGCGCAAAATCTCGCGTGATCAACGTTCACGTTCGTCTCTTGACGTTGCACCATTCTAGACGAGAGCATCATTGCATCGAACCTTGGCTGCCTTCTCCATCGTGCACAGAATGGTGCTGATGTCAAGTTTCATCTTGGCCAAGGACGACCGATCCGGAACCATCCAGGCCGTCGAAATATCGAAATGTTGGATCGACATCTTCGGAAGATTCCGACGTTGGCTGAGCAAATGGTCGAGGTGATTTTTCGAAGCGGACGTGGAGAATGGCGTTGACGCACGCGACATTTCGAGCACCAACAGGCGCACGAAACGCGTCTCGCACCGGTCGAATGGTAGCAAAAGCTGGCTTGAAGGCCGCTCCAGGAGAGATACGCGTGGTGCGCGCACCATCCGTCGAATCCCTCCAGTCTGAAGGCGTGTTCTCGTGGCCGATTTGGACGTGCGAAGCAAGCGAATTCCCGTGGACGTACGACCAGAACGAGACGTGCTACTTGTTGGAAGGAGAGGTGGAAGTGAAAGCCGACAGCGGAGAATCGGCGTCTTTCCAGGCTGGAGATTTGGTTTCGTTTCCTGCGGGGATGTCCTGCACTTGGAAGGTGACCCAGGCCGTGAAGAAGCACTACAAGTTTTACTGAATCGTAATGGTTGTACTGCAGCGTTCTTCGTCATTTCGTCTGCGTTTGTTGCAGCTTGTCGGCGTGGTTGGTGGGTTTCCTTTCCGTGGCCTTCCTTCGTCGCGACTCGACTGCCCTCCACCCTGCGCTGGACCCATCCTGTCACGTGCACTGTTCCGACAGCACCGCCTCCGTGCGCACAGCAGGACGCAGCAGCGTCAACCGGCAAGCGCATGTTTCGTCTCGCGGTGCAACAACACGCGCTTGCTACGTCTTCGCTTCCACCACGTGTGTCGTGATGGCGCACGACATCGCTTCGGTCGAACACGACGAACCCGAACGAGACCGGACTGTCCTTCCTTTCGATTGGAACACGAATCCCTTTTCGATTGGAAACGAGCTTCCTTTCAAGCTCGGGTCGAAGCCCATCTGGACCACGTCGGAACGAAGCGCACGAGCGCAATGGCGACGTTGGTGTGGAATTCGCGCGGCGAAGATGCGTGTCAAAGGGCGGAAGAGTACGCCAACATGGTGAAGCACCTGCAGCACCACCCGCCTGAAGGATTGGACGACTTGGACGAGACGATGAAGACACCTCGCCAGGTGTTGCAAGCCCTGTGCGAAGACGGACAAGCTGCCGACACCCACCTTGCACATCGTGCACTCAAGCTGCTGGGATACTTCGTGGCGCTAAAACCTTTTTCAACCATCTGCGGCGAAGAAGAGGTAGATTTCGTGCTCCGAACACTCGTCAGCCTTGCACTGACCACCGACAGGAAAAGCATTTTGAACTTGGCCGTCTGGTGCCTCTCCATGCAAACATTCGACACAGGGAGGGTAAAGAAAGTGTTTCCTTCCATCATCGAAGCATTGGTGTACGGCATCAACAATCCCTTCAATTCCAGCACTGCCACACTAGAATCACTCAAGGCTGTCGAAAGACTGATGGGGAGCATGCCGGTAATCATGTGTGACCACCACGTGTGGATCATGCCAGCCGCATGTCTCCTGTTTGAAGATGACGAGGAAGTCAGCAAGAAAGCCTTGGATTGCTTACAGTGTGCAGTAAGAGCATTTGGAGATGCAGGACCGCCAACAGAGCTTAGCAAATGCTTGGCAGACTGTATTACAAACAAGAACATCATCGCTGCAATGGTGTTTAGCATAGGCCATGCGTCTACCAGTGCTGCACATGCAATCCAGGTATGGAGTGCCTTTATTTTATTGAGTGGGTGCATGCTTGAAAGTACATATTACGTGAATAAGATGTTGAAGGTTCTAGAAAAGTGCTTCGGAAGCAAGGACACTGTTCTGTACACTGAGGCTTTTCGGGCGTGGCAATCCTTTGTTATCGGGCTGGCCCGTCAGCGTATGTTGAGCTCTAGAAAGCATCTATCCTTGCTCACACAGCCAATCCTTCTAGGGCTCAAATCTTCAAGGAAGATTATCAACCAGGCTGCATTTCAGTGCTGGATCCATCTTGTACACAGATTGGATGGTTTCCTACTGGAGAGTCCTGTCTTTGCACTTGCGGTGTTACCAGTTCTTGATATACTAGAAGATGCAAGCTCGCTGTCTTCGGCATTGGGTACTTTTTCAAACACTGTCTGTAAAAGTAGGGATTCCTCTGCGAGGCTTCAGAAAGCTTCGGCTACCCAGAACAAGATTGCAGTAGAACTTGGGAATGGCGAGGGATGCATAGATGGAGCAGTAAACGACGTGTTAACGCAAGTACTCAGGCACACAAAAAGGCTTCTGTCAATGCCTGGCGCTGCTTGTCCAGAGAACATGAACGACCTGCTTGAGTTCCTCGAATCTCCGCACGTTCAGCCTTTGGTCGAGTTGATCCCAAATGCACGAGAAGATGTGGCATCCCACAAAGGAGGGATGCTTCCACAGCACACTGCCATAGAATATCCTACACCTGCTGTTGACACCAGGAAAAATGTTTCATGGCCTAGCAGCAGACCAAATGAGGCCGAGGACATTGAGGAAATGGCTGCCCATGACAAGCGTCAAGTAATGAGTCCTCAGAGGTGCACATTGCAGGAAAACCAACTGATTTCGCAGAGCCTTAAAGCTGCAAAGCAGGAGGACCAAGGTTTCAACGCTTGGAGTAAGACATGGAACAAAAGACGAAAATCCGTGCATTTTGAAGAAAGTCCAAGTGAGAAGCCTCCTAATTATTGTCAGACACAAAGGGAGACACTTAATACACAGGATGGCGCATTTGCAATGGTTGACCTGTCCAGGGGTGATGCTTGCGCAAAAGACATGGCACAAACAAAGCCCTTCTCGAACTGTCTTAGCAAAGAGATGGAGTTCTGTGAAGAACCCATTGGCCTACTCTTTACCCACACAGATTTACCCCCACAGTGCAAGGAGTTGGTGCACAATTGGGGGCTGCAGGAAATAGGCCAGCTTGCAAGCTGCCCATCACATCTTATCGATGGAGAATTACTCAAACACTTTTACAACGCACTTGCACATTTTTCTAAAAGCTGCAAGTGCTCGCACAGCAGATCATTGGCAAGAAATCAGCTTCCTCCCCCTAGCCAATCAAGCAAAGGGGGGATTTTGGATTCGCTCTGTTCGGTGTTGGATGCACCAGTGTGGCAAAATCTAGACAAGAGCAGTCTTTTGCTTGCTTTGAGCTACACATCCCATTTCCAAACAAAGATCTGCAAGATCCTTCGAGAGGAAGGAACTTGATGAGTGCACTCCTTATTGCAAGGAAGGGAACTCATGGATGCACAAAGGTTTTGAAAGCGCATCTGGCAGGTTAAGTGACCTTGCCAGGCCACGCTGGTGCAATTTGCAGAGGACAGCTCAGACCAGACGTGCTTTCACCCGTCATTGTTTGCAACAGGTCGAATTGCAATCTCCAAAGGGGAGCTCATGCCTGACCGCCATTCTTCAGGTTGATGCATCATCAAGCTGACCACCCTCTTGCAGGTGCATCTGCCCACCGTTCCAACAGAAGATATACCCATTGGAGGGAAAGCTGTACTGGTGCAACTGCTTCTTGAGGTGCACACTTATCTGCAGCATGACTCGGGAGAAGAATGAAGATGATCCATTTGTCTTTGTCGAGCATATCAGGAACCTTCCTTGTACAAAGCTCTCCAAGGTTTGATGCCTTGTACCGATTGGTAGGAGCTTCCACACAGTTTCCCCTCCTTAGCCATGCAGAGCAGACTCCACTTTCACCCTTTTTCACAATTTGAGGCCAAAGGAAAGTGTTTGAGGTACAGGGGGAGGGGGGACATTCACGCCTTCAAGAAAGCCGTGTCAAGCGAGAAGAATCATTGCAGATCCAAGCACACAAAGGATTAACAACAGCAAATTTAGGAGTCTGTTGTCAGATAGTATGTTCTTCTTGCAAAGGACAGAAGTTCCTGTTCATGCAAGGAGACAACAATACAAACAGAATGGTTGGCAATGTTAGCTTCAGCTGTCTCTGGATATTTTGCAGTAAGCCAGCACCATACATTTCAAGGGTAAATCAGACATTGACTTAAATTATTGGAGTGAAGTCGCCGGTAAGTGGACAGGGGTGTGTCCGCGTCTCCTGAAATCGCATGGTAGAAGAATGCCACAAGTTGTGCGTTAGGCACAGCAAACAGGCAAGAGATGTGCCTTCCTCAGTATTCATCGGTGGCAAGCAAACCATGTTGTACTTCTTACTTCACCAAGTTCACAATGAATCGTACAAGTCAACTGAAGCGCACTCCGACAGGTTCTCACCTAGTTCACTGAGTTTTGCACGGCCTGACGCAACAGACAGGGATTGGAGATCTGCTAGCCATTGCTTGGAGGCAAGCATATCTTCCACCTTCACATGAAACCTAAATCTCCAATAATGCTTCGGGTTGGTAGGGTCGTTAATGGTCTCCTCTAATGCTGGACGCTGCGAAAATGCAGATGATAAAGCGAGCAAGTCCTGCAGTGCGAAAATTGCCCAGCAGCTTGGGCTGTCAAAATGCTGCCTCAAAATTGCTCGCACTATTCTGGGGCCACACTTGTCTGGGACAGCGCCTTTAGCATCTAGGACGTCGTGGTAGAAGCGTTCTCTCCTTTCTTTGTCTTCTTCCCACCATCCTCTCACAGTCGTTGTATCGTGGCAAGAGGGACTACAAACTGTCATGTAAGGGTAGGTCGAAGGATCCCCAAATTCATCTGAAGGGACTTCAGGCATCCGCTGGATGCGTAAGCCAAGCAGGCACAAATCATGGAGCACTGTTGGAACGCAGGGAGGCACCATTCCCAAATCCTCCCCACAAACAAGCATATCAGTAGCGTTCATCAAAGCTGGGAGAGTCTTGTACGCATTCTTTGCCCACAAATCATCTTGTTTCTCATAGAAGTGCTGATGATACATTCGCTGAAGAGTCTCTTGTTGCCAAGGCTCAAGTTCCTGGAAGGAGGGCGTGTCTACCATGCCTATTCTTGGGTAAAATCGACGTGAATCCTCAGGATCTTTCAACAACACAACATTCTGCCTAAGAGACAAAAGTCCTCTCAAATCTTCCTCCATCTCATCCATCAACCAATTTGGCGAGCCCTTTCTGGGAGTCAAACTCTCAACAATTTGGCACTCTTCGGCATAGGCCCCCCTTAGAGCTAACATACCCGAGCTTCCTTCTTCCAGGTACTTCAATGTTACTTCCCCTGCCCTATTCCCAAAGAGTGCATCAACAATATGCTTCCTTATGTAAGGCTTTGTAAGTCGATCAAAGTCCCAGATGCCGCACTGTTCCAACTCTCCCTGCCAAATAGGTAAAGACGGTCGAAAACGGCCCAAGAGACCTGTCTTGCATTCGCCAGGTATCTCCCAAATACGAAAAAATCCTAATATGTGGTCAATCCGGTAAGCTTGGAAATACCTCGACATACACTCCAGACGAGCTCGCCACCAAGCATATCCGTTTTTTTCCATTTCCTCCCAGTTATAGGTAGGAAAACCCCAATTTTGACCATTTGCATCAAAATAGTCCGGAGGAGCACCTGTTGATGTGTTCATGCGGAAGAGCTCTGGGTACATCCATGTATCAACACTTCTCTTGTCCACGCCTATGGGCAGATCTCCTTTCAGTACCACGCCCTTCTCTTGAGCATACCGGGATGCCTCAAGCAGCTGCAAATGCAAGTTGTACTGCAAATAGTATATGAATGCAATCATGGGGTGATAGTCAGCACTAGGCGATGAGAGCCTATCCAAAAGCTGAGGGGTTGGTTTGGAAGCAATTCCCCAATGCCAGTGCTTGCTTGTCCCAAAAAGATCTCTCAAGAAAGAAAAGCACGCATATGGCACCAGCCAGGCTGCGTTTGATTCCAGGAACGCCTTAAAACCAGCAGATCTTAAAATTTCGTGACCATTGAAGTCGTACACTTCTCTGGCTATTTCTAGCTTTGCCTTCATTGTTTCTACATAGTCCATATCTTTGAGGTCAAGTTCGCTTCTTGCTTTATTGATTTTTTCTTTTATTTTCCCTGGCAGGTCTGGGCTGAGACGGTCCAGATTCAGGTAGAGTGGATGCAGGGCAAAAACAGATAGAGAGCAATAAGGATATGAATCCCAAAATGTCTTGTACACTTGTGTGTCGTTAATGGGGAGTATTTGGATGAGCTTGAGTCCTGCAGCGTTTGCCAGGTCCACCACCTTCTTCAGGTCCAGAAATTCGCCAGCACCTACGCTGTCATGGGTGCGCAAGGAAAAGACTGGCAGAGCCACCCCTGCACCTCTCCAATGCTCCTCGTGTCGAAAGTGGAAACCGTCGCAAACCAAGTAATCGAATGAATCAGAAGTTCCCTCCCCATCTTCCAATGTGGCAATCCGATCTGGTCCATTTTCCACATGCGATACAACCCCTTCAGCGTTGCAGATAACGTACTTGTAAGCTACTGGGAATTCCGTCTTGGGCACAAGCAATTCCACTTCCCAGACGTCTTTTTCTGACTCAGTCATGATCAGGGCTTGGCCGTGATCCCATCCTCCCAAGGCTTGTAGGCATCCAGTTGCTCGAACGGTTTCCCCTGGCTCGAGTTTCCAGTCTCGGACCTTGAGGCGTAAGACGGCGCATCCTTCCTTTGCTTGGACGTTTTCCATCTTCTTTCCACTGCTTGCATTTGTGTTCCTTTTGAGTAACACGCGCGTAAAGGCAGATCGATGCAACAAGTTCTCCGGCAACGCATTGTCCATCCACACGTCTTGGACGAGCACTTGGCATCCATTTCGGATGCCTTTGGGCAACTCCAGCGTGCGTGTGCCACTTTCCCATTTCGGTGGCACGTCCTTTTCTTCTTCCACAACCACATAAGCGTAACGAAAGCTCGATTTGGCGTCGATCAGGAGGGTCGTTTCCCACAAGAGCTGGTCTTGGTGATGCCTGCAACGCATGGAGGCTCCCCTGGACGGCTCTCCACGTGCATTTGGACCGCACAAGACCAGGTTCTGTCCCCACTGCGTCTCGTACGCCACTCGAAACAGCACGTGGACCTGCTTCGGATCCTCCTCCGCCATCTCCGAAGCGCAGCACGCGCAGCACGCGCAGCACGAAAAGTCGGCCTCTGGCCTTCCCACCGACTCGTCCGTTCGGTTTTCTTCGAGTTAAGTCGACCTTTCCCCTGCCTGCGTCCCCTCGAAGGAAACGTTAACCTCGAGTTCAGCCTCGAGGGGGATGGCTGCAAGATACGATCGAGTTAACTCGCGACTTAACCGGTGGGTTCGACGGTGGTTTGGGAGGGGGTGCCATTCGCCTGTCCATCGCTATCTTTCGATAGATCTCGATGAATATCCGATTTGGATCGCGTCGTTCGAAGACATCGATGGAGGCCGCACGGCGGACACGCATCGAGATCTCGCCCCTCAGTCGTCCGAAATCTCGATGAGTCGCGCATTTTCATCGCGTTCTTTTCTTCGCGAGGTATCGAGTGGGACGTGGACGCGCCGCCAACGTGCGTCGCGACAGCATCCGACGACGTGATGCGCACGGCTTTGCGATGCGCATTCGCGCCTGTGGTCCGTCTTCCGACCCGCAGGAAGGCGTCAGAGAGCGACGTGGGACCTGTGGATGAAGAACGAGGGGTGGAAGGACAGCGAATGGCGCGTCGGAAGGCGTCCTTGGCCCGTCTGAAGGTGGCGGAGATCAAAGCCGAGCTCGTAGCACGTGGTTTGCCAGCCGTAGGAAAGCGACAAGAGCTGCTGGAAACCTTGGAAAATGCCGTGGAACGAGAGTACAAGCACGTCGAGGAGAGACGGGAGGAGAAGAAGGCGGAGCGCGTGCGAAAACAGCAGAAATGGGGACTCTGGCGGCAATACGAGAAACGAGTGGGGATTGTCTCCAGCCGAGAAAGAGCACCGACCAACGAGGAAAATAGCCAGAATGCGGCTCGTGGAAGAGGCAGGACTGAGAGCAAAAGCAAACGAGGGAGTGGAAGCGCATCGAAGGCTCAGGAACATGCAGGAAGTGCTTGGGAAACGGAGCCCAAGTGGTACTTCCTGCTCGTGCGGTCCAATCGAGAAAACATGGTGGCCAACAAAGTACTGCCAGGGCTGTTCGAGGACCTGGACAAATCAGAGAGGGAAGAAGAGGTGAAACGGGCATTGGTTGGACTGGTTGTGCCGGAGGAAATTCTCGAAGCACAGGAAAGGGCACTGAAAGACTGGAAACCAAGGGAACTGCGGGTTATCAATGCAACCAGAAAGGTTGTGGTTGAAAGTCGCACCACAGGAAAAGTCATGGCTAGGAGAGAGAGGGTCTTACCAAACTACGTCCTTCTCTATTGCATACTGGACAGCACTTTGATGAAGCACATTACCAGCAAGGGGGTCTACAAGGGTATTTACGGGTTCGCAAATGAAACAATCACAGTGTACAGTGATGGCACAAAAGTGCCAAAGCCAGTGTCAGACGAAGATCTTGCAAAGATTTTGCAGCAGTGCGATTTGGAAACTGAAACAGAGATAGAGGAAGCAAAACGGTTGAAACTGTTCCCTGAGAAGGACAACGGCAACGGAGGTTCAACGATAGATAGTGCAACTGAAGAGATCAATTATTCGCCCTATCGTATTGGGCATGCCATGCAGGCTGGAGACTTGGTGGATGTTGTTGATGGTCCTTTCAAGGGATTTTCTGGAGCCATAAAAGAAGTTTTGGAAGCGGAAGGGAAAGTCTTAGCTGAATTAGTCATTTTCGGACAGGAAACTGAGGTAGAGTTGGAAGCACAACATGTTCATATAGTTCGGGAATGATGCAGGAGTGTGCTTGTACAGTGGTCTTCTGGGGTGTGTCTATTTCAAACAGACAGATACAAAATAATTACAATTTTCTTTTTGCCGAGCCCTCATCTCGTGTTGTCTCATTCCTCATGATTTCCCATTTTGGTGCAAGTTAATGTGCTATACAATCTTTGTTGCTCGTGGTATGGCCAAATGTTTGCTGCAAGTGATGTGCTGTCCAGACGTGGTGCGCATGTATTGTGTTGCGTGACAATGATCCCTTCTCATGTCTTTCCGAAACGAGAGATCACTTCTGCGCTGTATAAGCTCTTCTTGAGTTGATTTGACACGAGTCAAATCCTCAGGAAGGTGTACAGATAGAAAATCAACCCAGTCACCGCGAAGAACCCCAGCAAAAAGTAGAACACGGCCCATCCAAGGCATGCACACGCTTTTTCGCACGGACTACTGTTCTTTGGCACCTCGACGTCCTGCTTTTGTATGTGTATGCTTTGGTCTTCTAGTCCGGTGCACCGCTTCATGCTTAGGTGTGAGCGTGGTCAGACCTCGACCCCAGTGGTATGTTCCGTCTGGGGGTCGCCCCATGAGAATCGAAACGACAGCATGTCGACCCATTCATCGATGCCAAGAGAGCAAGTTATGTAGACGGATACGAGCGGCACAATGGTGATGAGAAGCGAAAGAACAGCCCGAAAGCTGCATGCAGTCGATGTGCACCGGAACCAGTTGAAAGAACAGAAAAAGGGATGCATGCAGATGGTCCTGTAAGGTTGACCAGACAGGTAAAAGTGCAGAAGAAGGAATGAAGGAAAAGAGAGAGTTTTCAACGAAAGAAATCGGATCTCACCACAATCACAACCAACTCCTCTTACTCTTAGTACTCCGCCGTCTTTGACTCATCAGGTCGGAGCAAAAAAATAGAAACTTTGCCAGACCTGCAAAATACAATGTCAATGTCACTCCTAATCTGTAGCCTGCAATCTTTCTGCGCTGCAAGGTGCGCTATCAGCGATCAAAACTTCACGCTCGAAAAAGATGGCATATGTTGTTCAGGACACGGGACATGACAGAAGCCGGCTCCAGGCAGTCTTCAGCTGGATTATTGCATCCGGAAAACATGGCCAATGCTCGGTCTGCATGCAGACCATTGCTGCTTCCGAAAATTCGAAGAATCGTTCAAATTTTCGCTCTGTACTGCGTGCATAAAGGTGGCACTGCAGGAATCCGTTTCCTGAACCCACATTGACTTTTTCAAATCCATGCCAAAGCTGAAGGAGCCATTTTCGATCGCTCTCACTTGAAAACAGCACCAGAGCTCTCGTTCGACTTATTCTTCGTCTTGGTCTACTTTGCGGTATCCATAGCTGTTCATTTCTTGCTGCACTTTCTTCAAGGTCTGCTGCAGCTCTTCTTCCAGATCTTCTTCGCTGGTCTTGGAACGACGCCCACCGCTCAAGGCCATTGCTTTTTGCCTGGCTTCCCTCGCATCAAACCTTCCTTGCACAATCTTCGTCAAGCCTAGGTGTCCTACAACCACCAGCACAAGCAGCGGCACACCTGCACGTAGGAATTGCGATGCGCCTTGCGACCCTCGTCTCGTGGCCATCACACGAACGTTGCCGACGAATTTCCAGAACGAAGTGTCACGTCTTTTGGGTTAACTTGTCCACATTCGTGGCACGTGGGCCCAACCATACAATTGTGATTGTGTCTTTTTCAACCAAGGACCAACACAAGGCGAAGGAAGGAAGTCGTAGCTTGAAGCTGCTCCAACTTGATAGAAGGTGAGCACATGCAAGGCGTGTGAAGCTCCTCCTTCGTACAAGACATGACATGCTTGTCCCGATGGTGGAGTGAGTGACGATGTAGATGTGCAATCCACGTGGCACAAGCATCCCATGTCTTGCTTTTCACGGGACACGAAGTCCACCTTTGGCTGCCAATCGATTCAAGTGTTGGGAAAATGCTTGAGATTAGATTGTCATCAACTTGTGATAGACACCGAAATTTTGTTGGCTCAATGGACAAATTCTTTGCAACACCTGAGGAAGTTGAAGGTCTATAAGCGTCCTACGTACTCTCACCTTCGAGAGAGTTTGCAAGTGAAGGTACCACGAGCTCGCTCCAAGCATCTATGGTCATGTTGTCGGGGACAACTTGCCGGGAGGACCCTCGCCTATGTGGACCACGGAGAAAATGCCGGCGTATTGCTCATCGGGCATGAAATGACAAGCGACCACGCACATGTATCGTTGATGCACAGAAACCACGTTCTCTCCTAGTTGTTGCGACATCCTCCGTCTTTTTGTCATTCTTGCGCTCATTCATATAAACCGCACCCTTCCCCTTGTACACTTCATCGATGTTTCCTTACGTGGAGAGGACGCGTGCTTGCAATTTTTTCCTTCCTCCGTGGCATTCTCCTCTTCTCACGAGCACTGGTGTGCTCCATTGCATCTTCTTCCTCGTGTCCACGGATCCCACACACCAAACTTCATTCCCATGACACGGCATGCCGTCCCCTTTTCACGGTCCTTTCGCGGTCCCTCGACCTCGACCTGGGGCATTTCTCAGCGACGAGGACCGTGTGGACGGGGTGTCTTTCGGCCATGGCGGAGAGCCATCGACCATTTCGACGATCGAGTGCGCGGCGCATGGCGCATCAGCTGGACGCACGTTCTTCCACAGATGTGTCGCGTGTGTTGAAGTCCCTCCTGGCGCATCCAGGCACGCAGGAAGACGTCAGGAGGGACTTTCCGAACGTGGTCAAGTGCGTGAACGTGGAACGAAGCGATGCCAAGCGGTTGGTGTACGCGTACCTCGCGAGACACGCGGAGACGTGTCCAGAAGAGACCCTGCTGGCAGTGAATGCGTTCCAGAAGGAGATGGCTGGAAGAGACCCGCACATGCGTGCACTTGCACTCAAAGTGATGAGCAGCGTGCGGCTGCCGGTCCTGCTGCCACTGCAGGTGGACGCCATCCGACGATGTGCAGCTGATCGAGACCGTAGAGTGAGGCGATGTGCGGCGATGGCGCTGCACAAGGTGCATATGCTGGATCAGATGGCCATGCAGGATGGAATGGAGGTGCTGGAGAGGCTTCTGACCGACGAAGACGACGATGTGATCGCCACTGCCGTGATGGTAATGCAGAAACTTGCACCAGATCAATGGCAGGTGCTGCATCCACACTACCGCACTCTGTGTGCACGTATGGCCAATTGGGATACATGGGGGCAAGTATACGGCATGAACCTTCTTCATGGATATGCAAGAAGATATCTCATACCTAGAGAGGTGAAGCCCTGTCCTACGGCAGAAGATGACAGGATCGACACTGCACAAGAAAAACTGGAGGATTTGAACCTGCTGCTCAAAGTCTGCAAAACGTTACTTTTGAGCCAGAGCCCAGCAGTCGTGTTAGGTGCTGCAGAGGTTTTGTTGGACGCAGGAGAAGAGGAACAAGAGGCCCAAATAGGTGAAGCTCTAGTCTTGTCGTTCCTCACAAGTGGGGAGGAGATCAAGACTATCCTGCTTCAGAATATCTTTGCCATTTGCAAAGTGGAACCTCGGATCCTACAAGGCCATACACGCCATTTTTATCCCAAAGCACACGAGAAATTTGATGTCTTCCAGATGAAACTGAGCGTCTTGGAGCTCTTGGTGAATGAGGACAACGCAAGGGGTATCCTGGTAAGTTTTCTTCCCCTATTGGAAGGCAGTCAGATGGGGCTACGAAAAGGACCCATCTTGCGTACACTTGGAAGGATTGCCTGCAAAATCCCTGAACTTGCCTGCATTTGCATGGGAGAGCTACTGCAACACGTGTTTGATAGTGACGAGGAGGTATCGTTAAATGCCATTGATTCCATTCAAGTGATGTACAAAAATAACATGACCCAGCACGTCCAAACTGTACTTACCCTTTGCAGCAAGTATCATGCCCTTCCAACTCCACAAATAAAAGCTAGATTGCTCAGTCTACTGGTCGCTGACCTGGAAAATCCACATAAAAAAGCAGATATTGGGAGCACAGAGATCTCAGACTTGCACCTTTTTGCATTGGAGATTGCAAGGCATGTTGCTTGTAACTTCTTGCTTGAAGAGGAAGAGGTTAGACTTCAGGCGCTGTCTGCATGCGCAAAGCTTAGCCCAGTGTATGATCAAGCGAATGATTTGTTTTCTGCCTTGGCGAGTCTCTCGGAAGTTGATGCGAATGTTGGGACTAGAGATCGGGCTCGGTTTCTGAGCGCAGTTACCCGAGCCAATGCCGTTGATTTGCTCTGTGAGAACCCAGAAGAGGCAGATCAGATTCGCAGGCAAGACTGCCAGTATAGGCTTTCCACACTTTCGCTGATTGTCGGCCACAAGGCCCCAGGATATATGGATTTACCAGAGTTTTCGAATGATGGATACGGTCCAGTTGCAAGGGTTAGGATGGTGAATATGGAACAACCAAGCAAAGACTATTTGCCACAGGAAAGTCAGATTACTCCGAAAAAAGCTTCATCAAGCCCAGCAAAGGACGACAGGCACAATTTTTCTCAGGTTGACATTGATAGTTTCTACGATGACATTGAAGAAAATACAGAGGCAACATGAGCACTGTATAGCATGTTCTTGTACAAAAATCAATAAATTCAGAGAAATCCCAACTCCATTAATTCATTGGACTTCTCAGCTGTTTGAACTGACCGAGCAGCGCTTCGAAGCAGTTGCTTTGCATCCTCTGCTGCTGCAGCTGTTTCCTGCTTCTCGTTATTTCGCATCAATTTATTCATTGGCTCGTCGGAATAGAGTACCCGCTGAGAAAATTCCAGCTGCGTGGCACCGTAGTCCTCCATAGTGTTCTTTGCCAGTCGTTTCGACTTTCTGGTTACGCTTACTTTATCTTTGCCACTAATTTCACCAGGGATTTTCGTAGGGGAAGCAACCGCTGTCGTCGATGGACCATGATTTGTTATTGATGGACCTGTGTCCTGTTGCTCTGAAGCAGCCCTTCCGCTGGCAACGTCTCCATTCTCAAATCCAAGGGAAGGGTGCCTGCCTTCAATCCCATCTCTAAGAGTTGGAGAATTACCTCGAGACTTGCTTCCAAGTAAGTTGGTCACATGATCAATTGTGCTGGCAAGCCTTGAAGGCTCGTGACTTGTGTTGGTGGGAAAACAAGTTCCTTCACTTAAATTTGGCGATGGCCTTGACTGAAAAGTTGGAATCTCCTGCCTTCTTGAACCATGATTACTCCCAAATTGAGTAGGAGCCAGCAACGAGACATTGGGATTGGTATTCATGTTGGTGTTCTCGCAGTAGCGAGTAGGTGGGGAATACTTTGCCTCTGGAAGCATCCTGCCTTCAGCAATCGAATCAAACAGCCAAGAAGCTGTAACTGGCATCACATCCCACCTCTGGCAGTATTCATACTTCTGCCCCTCAGCCCAGGGTAAAACCAAGTGCGTGTTCCTCCGTTTCATACCTTCCGATACAATAGCCCCTATGGCCTCTAGTAATCTCACTATTTCCGAGCGATCCTCTCCATCATACCCAGAAACGCATACGAGCATGGTTGTGGCCCGTTTGAACGGAAGGTCGTGGGCAATAGGCCTGTAAATTGGACGGTGGAACGAGACTTTCTTCCGATGAGCAATGCAGCTTTCAATCCAATAGAAAGTCACTCGTTTTTCAGCCGTTACCATTCTGTCTCCGTCTCGCCAGCTAGACGCAGATAGAGGGAATATTGCATAGTCATATTCGTCCTTGATCCCAACAATGGAACCGCCAAATCGCCCAACTGTATGAATGATCGATTTGTGCTCTGCAGCCGTGAATCCGGCATCGGCAATGCAGAAGTGCAGGCCCTCTAGTAAATTCCTACAAGAGGTTGATGCTGCTCCACTCTGATGCCTATCCATGCTGTCCTGGACCTGTGCATTGGTGTCAAAGACATACGGTAACGTAGGATCGTGCAAGCTTTGCTTGAGCACATTCTTGTCAACCATGTGCTCCAATTCATTCGCCATCTTTCCTTGGTGAGCTGACGTTTCTAGCCACGAAGGATACACAACAAGCAAGTCATATTTTGCGACGAGTGAATTGATGGTGGAAAGCTCTGCGGGTTTCGGGTCTTTACCAAGAATGATGTGGGTCAAGTTTGGGTGCAGTTTCGTGTACCTAGTCGCTCCGCATCTCCGTGACAGTTTCAGAAGAGCTTGGAGCTCGTCTCTACCAAACCCGGCAAGGTGAAGCCTGCAACCATCTAAGAACAGATCACCGGGTGGTTCATCTGCATCTGCTGGCACGGGCGTCTCCTGAAGTGCTCCATTCCCAAAAGTCGTCCTCGGCTTTGGTGGGTACAGCATTCCTGGGAGGTTGTCTTGATGCGGTGTCACATCTGTGCCTCTTGGAGCCTTGGACGGTGTTTCTTTTGCTTTGCCTACGTTGTATCTGTTTTCATCTTCCCTTTGTCTTTTGCGTATGGAATCGTAGAACCATTTGGGATCCACGACGTGCACTGTTCCCCATTGCACGGCATATTGGTACTTTTTGGAGGTTCGATCTGTGGTGAGTAGGTGTGTGCATTTTTTGCTGAGGTCTGCTGAGTAGATCCCTCCTCCTTTTTCCGTTTCCATTTGCACGTCTTGTCTTTCTTGCGGTGTGAGGCTACTGACGCACACCACAAGTCCAGCGAAGGGTCCGAGCCTGTACTTGTCGTACGGCACGAATTTCTTTTCTTTCCAGCACGCGTGGATCCAGTCTATCTTCACGACGGTGATTTTGACGTTTCCACAGGACACGAGGGTGCGATATTTTTCCGAGTGCACGTCGTTGGCGACCAGCACGTGCGGTGGATCTGCGTGGTTGATTTTCGTTTGCAGGATCCCTTCCATTTCCCCAATCTTCTCCGCCAGCTCCTGCTTCTCCTTCCCGACGCTCGCCACCATCACTTTGGTCCCGCGCAACACCTTGTCCATTCCCGACATCCACGTCCACACTCCCTCTCTCTCCATCCTCTCTCTCTCCATCCTCCCTCTCTCAATCCTCTCTCTCTCCATCCTCTCTCTCTCCATCCTCCCTCTCTCCATCCTCTCTCACACACTCTCTCTCTCCATCCTCTCCCCCTCCCTCCCTCTCACCCTGTGTCTCGGTCCTGTCTCTCCTTCGATGGTCCTCCCCCCCCTGTGGCACTGGGTTGGGTGGTCCGGTCTCCTCTCCCACGAGGCTGGGTTTCGTCCCCTTCGGATAGGGTGGCTGCCATTGGGTTCGCCCATCGGATCGAAAGGGTGGGTGAAAAGGGAAGACCTTCCTTTTCGAAGCAAGACGAAACCAGGACGTGTCCCAGGCATGCACCGATACGTCGAAGCACAACACACCACGCCAACAACGTCCAACCACGACACGTGCACGCGCGTGCGATCGTAGCCACACGCGCGCGTGGAAGCGTCGTCGCCACACCTGGTGGTTGGCAGGAGGTAGAAACAGGTGGGAAACAGAGAAGGACGAGCGAAGAGAAAGGAACGAAAGGGAGGGAGACATGGTGACGGTCCACCACAACGTGTCCATCGTGGTCACACAACCACGTGCACGTGTCACCACGCATGCAACGACGGGAAGGAGAACGAATGGGACAACATGCTGGATGAGGCAACGCACGAGGACGTCCCAAGAGCAAACATGCCGTGCAGGCGTACCTGGAACGACGAGAAAGGTGGTGTGCAGGGCTGCAAGACCAGCCCTGGTGTGTGCAGCGGCAACCGAATTGAAGGAAATCGACAAAGACAACTTCGAACAAGTGCTCCGAGACGCGAAGGAAAAGCTCGTGGTCGTCGACTTTTACACCACTTGGTGTGGTCCGTGCAAAGTCATCTATCCGAAGCTGGTGGAATTGCAAAACGAAATGCCGGACATCGAACTCGTCAAGTTCAACTGCAACGAATACAACAAACCATTGGCCAAAGAGCTGGGCATTCGCGTGGCACCTACCTTCAAGCTCTACAAAAACAACACCAAAGTGGCGGAAGTCACAGGTGCCAAGGTGGACGTCCTCAAAGACCTCATCCAAAAGCACAAATAGATGAGATTTGGAAGCATTCTTTGATTCGCACGTGATCCGAAACCATCGTCGCCGTCCCGAAAGTACGACGAACGTTCGCGTGCATGCCGCTCACCTGCGAATCCTTCCGCTTCGATGCATGCGTCCACGACATCTTTCGGCCGTATGGATCCTCGTCTCCACAGCAATCCAAACACTCTCACTCGGAAGCACGAATCGACGAGGACGAGCGTCGGTGCAAGCGATGGACGCGCTCCATCGCCTCTTGCGGAGGACGCTGCGACCCATCATGCTGCAGTACGTGTCGTCCGGGCTGCACACGGTGGCGAAAGTGCAGCAGATGCGAACGCCAACGCTGGATCGTGTGATGAAGTGGACGGCCTGGTCCGTGTCGGTGGAGTTTTACGCCACGTTTTTGCCGCTCTTGGTCTGGATAGGACGTTGGCAACTCGCATGCAAGCTCACCTACCTGATGATGACCTGCTTGTACGTGGGAAACGCGCTCAAGGATCTCCTGTCTATCCCAAGGCCGTTCTATCTGGCACAAGAAGACATCCACGCCATCCAGAAGGTTGGGAGCCACAAAGGATCCCAGAGAACGGACACGGAAGAGTACGGGTTGCCTTCCACACATGCACTCAACGGCCTATGCTTTAGCATGTACACTCTCGTAGAATTGAATAGGATTGGGTATCTCGTAGGAAAACAACTTTACATAGCCATTGGAGGAGCTATTGCCTGGGTGTCCCTGGTTTGCTTTGGACGGGTCTATCTCGGCATGCACTGTCCTGCGGATGTGATGGTTGGCCTATTGTTGGGAACATGCATTCTTCCCGTGTGGTGCATCGTAGACAGATGGCTTGTACCGTGGCTCGTGACCTCCTCGCACGTAGTTCTGTACCATGTGCTACTCACTTCCATGCTGATCGCTGCTTATCCTCAACCAGTGGCACACACGCCAAGCTTCAAGTACTGCATGTCTTTTGTGGGTGCATCTCTCGGCTTGTTGTTTTCCGTGTGGAGCAACAACAATGGACGCTTGGAGGGGCTCTGGCTTGATCTATCTGGAGAGGCATGGTCTCTAGTCTTGCTGAAACGCGTAGCATTAGGACTTGGTGTCACTATTCTACTAAAGAAGGCATCGAAAAATTTCGGCATGCTCCTTCTACGGCCTATATGCAACGTGTTGGAAAGCAATGCCAAGGTCGGGAAGCCGGCAAAGGGACAGCGCACCTCGGATACTTTTGTGCTTGCTGTGCACATGTCTTCGTACGGGGTGCTCGGGTGGTCCACCTTCTATTTCTGCCCGCTCCTTTTCGATTGGTTGGGCATGTAAATCTGCACCTTCAAATAAACTATATATCACGTGGAACATTTTGGAGTCTTTCCTTTGCAGACATCTGAGGCCCTCCCGCTGTAGTGCTTGCGCTTGAGGCTTTCTTTGTCCAAATGACGCGCTTTTTTGCACACGCCAGGAAGGTAGGGCCGCAGTGCTTGTCCAGGTGCTCCCGGTAGCACTTTCCGGGTGGCCCGCAGCACTTCGGTAGTAGAGAGGACCTTCCCTTGTTCTTCGACCAGCTGTTCAGCTTCGTCTACGATATTCCGCACGACCACGTCGAGCAAGTTTTCCAGCATTCCCAAGCTTTTCTTCGTCACTTTTGTCCCTGGGAACGTCTCTTGCAGCTTCTTGTACAGGTATATTTGCATCTCACGCGACGAAGTGCCGTCGTCTTCGTTGTCCGTCCCTGCTCCTTTCTCCAACGCGTCCCATGCATCCACTGCTTGTTCCTTCCCGTCCTTCCATCCTCCTTCGTCCATCGTTCGATCCGGTGCGTCCGATTCGCACGTGAAAGAGCTGCAATGGCGGTCGATGGCTTGGCGCCAATCCAGCAACGTCAAACACAACTCGAATCGATTCTGTTCCTGTCCAACTCGAAAAAGGGGGACGCGATGCCCGGCACCGTCCCGGGGATCCAGACCCCCCTTTTGCCTGGAGGTGGACGAACGGGAGGCACGGAGGAAAGGAACCAAGGAGGTTGGGCGCGAAAGAAAGGCCCACGGAGAAACTAGCGAGGAAGTGGATGCCGAAGGAATGGGAGCATGGTCGTTTCCATCTTCTTACGCAATACATGTGAAATCCTAGGTGGATGATCGCAAACGAGCCCTCGAATTTCCATCCTATGAAATGAAGAGATGGAAACCATGAATTTGAAAGACTTCATACTTATGAGTCTCCCAAGGTACACAACAACCACTCGTTCTCGTGTTGTGCCGTGCGTTGTACATCATCGATGACGAGTGGGCGAATCACATGGTACGTCGATTTGAGGTAAGTGCAAAACATTCTTCGATCGTACGATTTATCAAAGCATCACACGTGTGTCTATTTCGTCTCTTGGCTATGTGCCCATACGATTAAAGACTAGAGCTTTAAGTCGATGCAACGAACGGCTGGTGTGAACGAAGGGAAATCCTTCACATCCAACCATGATTCTAACAAACGAAGCAAGAGAACCCGCCTTCAGTTCACTTTGCAAAAGAATTGAAACATGCAAACACTCGCGATCCTGTCGGATAGAAGCTGATTGTAGGTTGGACCCGTTGTAGTTCTCATTGCAAGCACAAACGCTACGTGATCTTCATCCTTGTGCTTTGACCGCGGTCGCGTTGTTTTGTTGGCCGTGACCACCGAGGTCATGTGGTTGGATCGCATGCAAGCTCGATGACACCACGTGTGCGAAAGACTCATCATGAGTTGCGTCGCCCACATGGTCTTCGTTGAGCTAGCATCACCCTTGTGCAATTGCATGGGGGCGACCCTGGCGACCCTTCACCACGGTCTCCCACGGTTGGTCCTTGCCACACTTCCTTGAAGAAGGCCCATCCGTTGGGTTGAAGGATTGGATCGAACTGCTTTTTCTCAGGAGTGAAACAAGTGGTCCATCGGTGAGGTTGGACGGTGGACGAATCCACGACACGTTGGGACGCGTCCTACCACGTCGCACGTGGAGAAGCGACCCTGGCGAATCGCACGAGGCGAACGGAGCGCCTCCTTCCAACCCACAACATGCGTGGACCGCGAGGGAGGAGGCGCACCTCTTTGGCCGCGACCCTGATATTGAGCCTCTTGTTGGCTACCATGCTGGCCTTGACTGTGCGAAGCTTGCAGCGCAGTCGACACATGGATTTGCTGCGTGATACAGAACACCAGCCCAAGTACTACGAGAGAATGGCAGCGCAAATGGATCTGCCCGAGACCTTCGTGACCCAAGGAAAACGGGACAACCTGCATGAAATGGACGTGGAAAAAACCCAGTCAAAGCTGCAATCCGCAGGTGCCCAATCTGGCTTCATGACGTACCGAAAAAGAATGGATGGAACACAGGATACAGGAGATGACGTGAGGAACAACCTGGAAGCGTCCAGCAAATCGAAGGAAAGCCAGATTAACGAACAAAGCGCAGAAGTGGAAGAAGAGGAGGAAGAGGAAGGAGTGGTGAAGAAAGAAGGAATGGAACTGGACAAGGGCAATGTTGCAGATAGCACTGAAGGTTCGGTAGAGAGCAAGGAGGAAGGCGTGGACGAGACAGAGGAAGAAGAAATCAACGAAGAGATCGACCAAAGAGCAGAGGAGGAGAGAAACCAGCATGCGCAGAATTTGCAGGGTGCGAAGAGCGGAAAAGATGAAGCAGGAGAGGAAGGCTTTGATCGTGAAGAAGAATATAACAACAGGATGGAAAGATTTGGCACTAGAAAAGGCGGCTCTGCAGTGGATGAGGATGGGGTTGACTTGGAACGAGAAAAGGAGGCAGAGAAAGAAAATCTGGGCGCCGACCAAGATTGGCAAGCTGACGATCAGAAAGACAAGGCTGAAGATTATTTTGAGGATGAAAGGGGCCAAAATACAGTGACAGAGCAAGCAAACGATGAAGCAGCTGGAAGTGGCATTGGAGAGGGAATGGGAAGGGCAAGTCAGATGAAGGACAATGACGGCCTACAGGGAAGTCAAATTGCACTGGACAGGAACTTTGACGCACAAGCTATTAAAAATGGGATAGATTCAAAAGAAACAAGTGGTCATCAGCAACCGCAGTTCAAAATTTTGAAAGACAATACTGCACTTGATGGGCAACAGGAGAAGAATACAAATTTTGCAACTGCAAGGGGTGAGGAAGCTTCTGACAGTGCAGCACACATGGGTCAAGCAGGGGAATCAACTGCAAATGCAATTGGAGAGCAAAGTGAAGCGGAAGATAGCAAGATAAATGATGCAGATACTGTTCGGGACAAAACGCTGGAGGATTATTACGATGAATTATATGATGAACACTATGAAGATGCAAACAATGGTTTTGTGAAGCGGAAAAAACGTCTTGAGGAAGATGAAGCAGACAACGAGGGACAGGCAGATGCTTCAGGCGACGAATCAGAAAGGAATAGTGTAGACCCTGAGAAACTTGCAAAACAGCAGGAAGAGTTTGAAGCTTGGATCAGGGAGCAGGAAGCACAAGAAGCTGCTGCACGATCTCAAGCGGAGAAAGCGGCTGCTGAAAACAAGCAAGTGGAAATGAAGCCGTTGGGTAGCGATCAGTCAAAACCTATTAACGGTGCCGAAGATGATGAGTACGACTACTATGACCGTACTGGTGAAAATGGGGGTAAGAATGCTGCTAACCAAGTTCTACCAGGCACCCAGAGTGCCGAAGCGGATAAACCAGCAGCGAATGAGGGTATTACAGCTTCACAGAATGTTGCCGTAGCTGGCAGAGAAATTGGGGTTAGGATGGGGGCTTCTGAAATTGCCGGCTCAGAAGGAAGCGCAACAGACGTAAGGGACCAAACCAGAGAACGAACTAACGTGCAAGTAGATGTTTCAGGCGGAGAAATTGGAGTGAAAAAAGTTGAGGGTGAGGAAGAAGATGAAAATGAGGGCGCTGAGGAAGACGTACAGGGCGTGAAGGAATACGTGGAGATTTGAGCTAAGCGTTTGATTCTTTGCTTTAAATGACTCGAAAGTCCACCACGACACATCTGGGGCTTCACTCCCTCAGTCTTTACGATCGGAATTGCATTAACGATCGGCTATTCATGAGATACAAGCAGTTGCACTGCTAAAAATACTGGAAATTCTCTTTTAACAACCCTGGCAAAATGAGGAAAGTGGACAGCTTGTAGGTTGCTTTTATAGTGACACTGGACAAACTGTTTCTAATGCGAGCGCAAATCAGAAAACACAACGATACTGCAATTAAATTGGACGAAAGGAAGACATTGTTGTAATTTCTTCCGCTCAAAGTGAAGGAAGTAAAAGAATGGGTCAACACGAGTCCTCAATCCATAAGGCCAAAAGAAGGAATGTATTGACATCAAATTTGAATGGCATTCAATGCATTTGCTCTAATTTACTCTTCAATGTGCACTATGATGTGGACCATATCTTACGTTTGGAATGTTCGGATATGACCACGTAGTCGATGATTGAATGCCAATTTGGTTTGCAAAAATACCAAGGTGTAGTCTTTGCATACCCCGGAGAGATATGTGAAGAAAGGAAAGGTAAGGCCCAAGCACCATGTTTTTCTTCCATTTTGACTCGTTGGCGCAATGAGATCGTACTAACTGTCAACCACGCTAAAACGTTGCTTTCCTTCAATTAGTGTACATTGTTTGCGATGGAGGATAGCATTGTGAAATGTAGATTCTAAACATGACAAATTCACCGAATACTTTTTGGGAACAATTGCGAGGATGCAGAGGAACATGTGAGAAACCAATTGTGTTGGGCGACAATTCGTTGGGCCCTAGTATGGTTGCAAGTTGCAAACCCATTTCTCTCCGATTTGAAGGTACCTTTTCGAAAGATGAGCTTGCATTGCCGAGAATACCAGTAATTCCGATTTGCATAAGTTGCCCTCTTGCAACCAACTTCTCAAACAAAAGACTTACTTATGTAGGCATAAACTAAATGTCCAGTTTTCATGTTTTCTTCTTGATTGGAATACCGCGCCTCTACCCAAAACGTGTGGTCTTCTTTCAAAAACTTGCTCGTTTTTGCAACAAAGTCGACACATCATCGAACCTCGCGTTACGTTTTGAATACCGGACACATGGATCCCTTCCGTTCCATTGTCTTGTTGTGTTTGCGGTAGATATGTGACTTCCAAAGTTTCGAGTGGTATTCTCACATCCGCTACAATTCCTACAAGGTGCCAAGTATCGTGCAAACGTATCCAACGTGGAAGAGGGAGTAGGACTTCCGAAGTAATCGTTCCTTGCAAAAGCAACGATATCACGATGGCAAGCCATAGGATTATGGCCTATTCTCCACTCACAGACTCCACAATTGTACGGACAATGACAATGCCAAGGCTCTCTTGAGTTCCTCCACACTCCTCCCATCCCATGGTCCTCCAAGTCGATTGCATGCCATGAAACCATCGCCCCAAAACCATAGAGGCCTCTTTGCAAGCGCAACTTTCAAAAGACGTGAAAAGGTGCTCAAAATGGATACTAGTAAGCAGCTCTTACGTCGCCGATAAGTCACTTGAGTCGGGCATGGTGGAGTGGCTTGGTAAAGGCCAAGATTGAGAATGATTGAGGTAGGAAAAATCGAGAGGACAAAGATACCTACCCCATCGTGAATACTTCATCGTAACAATAGATGTTCTTGACCTTTCTACGTGATGCTATATCAACATGAATGCTTGATACATTGTGGGCCTTTTCGCAACCAAAACAACGTAACGACATTGCACCGCGTAAACAACTGCAAGGAGAATCATTATCCACCACCTTCTTTTCATTCCACTGCTTCAATATGTTTCCATTGATGCAATGCGAAGTTTGACGCGTGTTTGAAAAAGCTAATCTACATCCAAACTCGCATCGTGGTTCATTGTAGGGGGAGAGTTGCGCATAGGCGTATCACTCGGTGTCCGTTTGCTTGGTATTGCTAAAATTTTCAATTCCATTGCAAGTTGCGAGGAGCAAGATCACATATCGAATGTAAGTCAAGAAATCGGTGGCGATTAGGTGGCTTGTTCCCACTTCCGTTCACGGTTTCTTGTGCGGTGTTAGAGGAGCAATCGAAGGGGACGCAAATGGTTGGGAAGCTTAGGTAAGATACAATGTAATGCATGCTTGACATATTTGTTTTCGGAAATCCGGCGTGACCCAGAGTTCTTTGACCAATGGTGGGTCGATAAGGTGACTCTTTTCCGCGCGCTCGGTGCTACACTTTTGAAGGTTGCTACGAGCACCTAGAGAGTATTTGGTTTGAATTGCCTTGCAGGCAATCGTGTTGGCATCTTACAACTCTCGAGATTGTGATTCCTTAGCATTTCCTTTCCTCTTGATGGCATCGTCTAGATCTCGATTCCATGGAACCGATGCCCTTGGTCCGCATTCCTCAGCGCACATGCTACAAGTCCCATCATCGTCGGAGGAATACCCCTCAGTTTATCTCACAATGCCTTCTTCGCGTTGAGGAAATCTGCCGTCGAGGACTCCTAGTTAGTGCCTCTTAGAAATCCTCGACGGCACACGGCGTCATGTGCTACGAAACGCCTCGATCGTTTCGCGTTCGTCAGGCGGTCACTTCTCGCGCGTGCTTTTGCATGATGGATCCCTTTCTTGACGACGAGGAATTGCCTTTCAGCCAAGCTGCACGTTTCCACAGCTCAGAAGACGTGATGAACGAGCCGCCTTTCATGATGGAAGGAACGCTCCCGCCTTCCGGAGGGTATGGAGAAGGAAGCTCGAGGTCGAAAGTGTTCAACGATCCAGTCCACAAACACATACGTGTTTCTGGACTGGCCGTAGATATCATCGACACGCCACAATTTCAGAGGTTGAGAGATCTGAAGCAACTTGGAACGAGCTACATGGTCTTTCCAGGTGCCTCCCACAACCGATTCGAACACAGCATAGGGGTTGGATACCTGGCGGAAGACACAGCGACAAGGTTCTACCGGAATCAGAGAGATGAATTAGACATGGAACTCGCAGACCTGAAGGTTGCATCAATTGCAGGACTCTGTCACGACCTCGGACACGGTCCTTTTAGTCATGTGTTTGATAATGAATTCCTTCCAGTGTGCCTCAACAAGTCGACCGACGAAGTGGAGCAAACCTGGACCCATGAAGAAATGTCGACCAGGCTGCTGGACCTGATCATTGATGAGAATCACATTGACGGGATCGATGAAGTAGATTTAAAGCGGATTAAGAACATCATCACATCGAGCCTAGGTACTAATGGCTACGGTGGACATAACCGGAAGTCTTTCTTGAGCGAAATTGTTGCCAATGGGAGAAATGGGGTGGATGTCGACAAATTCGACTACTTGGTCCGAGACAGCAAGATGTGTGGGGTTTCCATTGGTTGGGATGCTGATCGTTTGCGTTCTTTCATGAAAGTGATTGATGGGGAAATTTGCTTCAAAGCAAGTGAATATCACAATGTTTTTGATATGTTTGGGACAAGAGCGAGCCTGTACCGAAGAATATACACACATAAAAAAGCCAAAGCAATCGAGTACATGCTTGTAGATGCACTCATTGCTGCCAATCCACATTTGAAAATAGCAGAAAAAATAAACTCTCCAGAAGATTTCACCTCACTAGATGACACCATAATAAGGAGGATTGAGTATTCCACGGATTACGAGCTGCGTGATGCAAGGGCAATCATACAGCGCCTGAGGAAGCGAGACATCTACAAGTACGTCAACGAGTTCACTGTACCTTCAGATCAGCTGCAGCATTGGAAGCCTGTGACTGCACTAGACATAACCACTCACCAAAAGGGGACTTCTTTACGACCAGAAGACATTGTTGTGCAGAACCTGAAGATTGACTATGCCAAAGGCAACAAGAACCCGGTGGACTACGTGTCATTTTTCCAGGAGTATGATAGCACGACAAAGTTTCACATAGCCGAGGAAAAGGTATCGAGTATGCTTCCAAGGGTATTCTTAGAGAGAAAAGTGCGTGTCTTTTCCAAACATTCCCAAGACTCCATGAGGAAGCAAGTGGCTGAAGCTTTTGAAGAATTCCAGAGGAGAACATTTGGCACTTCTGCACAAGTGCATGCAACCCCTCAGAAACCATGTCGGAAAAGGCTGCGTCTTGGGGGTGAACCAGCGTTACGATCCCTTTTCACCAAGGTGGACGCATTGGATTGAGATATGTCCTCTGCGTCTCTCTATGCTATTGGATTGGCATTCTATACAATTGTTGCTAAAATACTGCCATCAAGCTATACCACGCTGCCCTGTTGTCTCATCCTGTACTTTTCTGATGCTGCGATGCAAACTTGTATATCTCTTTGCACAGCTTGACAAAGAGGAAGCAGCGGAAGAACGCAAAAGGGCTCCTCTATCTCAATGCCAATTTCATCGATCCCGAAGAGTATGTAAGACACGAAAAACATCGTGGGAATTGCAATGTAACCCATATTTGGAGCAAGTGCAAAGGGTAGCCCCAAAAGCCATATCATGACCGAACGGGAAATGTGCCTAGTATAAGACAAGGGTATGGGTGTGGTCAATATACGCTCGCACCCGCCCGCGCACAGGCCTAGCCCTGCGATCGCCCTTTCTATCTCCCTGGCAGCATACAATGGAATAGCTCCTTCTTTGACTGCATCTGAAACGAGGCACGACATCCGATTTTCAATGTCTAAGAGGTAGTTGTCTGATTCCAGGATCTCGTCACATAAATCTTTGTCTACAATTTCACTGAATTTGTGGGTTGGGTCGTCCCGGAACTTTGTGTCATCATTGGCATTGGAGCGGCTCCTACCAGATCTGAGCGCACTCTTGAGGGCGAAAGGAAAGAGCTCCACGTACTTCAAAATTGGGTCCCTTCTGCCTTCAGGTAGATATGAGCAAGCTACCCTAGCAATATCCCTGCAGTATGCAACACACTGTCCCCAGACGACCCTTCCTTCGTTAAACCTTGCGTAGCTGGAATTCGTCCTGAACACAAGAAGCAATCCAAGTGCCGTTCCTAGCAGCTGAAACGGGACAACACTGAGCGTGAAAACGAATTGTGGAGGCAACACGGATCTCTGAACCACAGCTACCACCGCCATTGCCACAATTAACATGCATGGTTTGAAGATTCTTCGAAAGACTGTGGACTGGAAGAGGTTCAGGAGATGTCTTCGGTATCGATTGACCGAGCGATGGCGTTGCCATTTGTCCTGGTTGTACAATTGGCTGATGGTGGTCCCTTCTGAAATGAGCGTTCGATTCAAGCCTGGATCCAAGTCCGCCAATTGTTTGCGCACGTCTGTTTCCGCTTCTCTCGCCTTCTGTTCTCCCACCAGCATCACGTACAGCGCCGACAGGAAGCTCCCTCCAGATTCCCGGGTGTCCCAATCGATGCCTCCTGCATCCTTCCCACCACGTCTCACCGCACGTCTCCTCTTCGGTCCTTTGGATCCGACGACGACCGCTTTGCTGCGCGCTGCTGCGTGCATGCGCATGGCGGACATCCTCCTTGCGACTTTCGCATGCCAAGTCGACGGTCCCTTTCCACGTGGTTTCGAACCCGAATGTCCTCTCCTTTTGAAAGGGAAGGAGGAACCCGTCGAAAGGGAAAGAATGGGAACGAAGGTGGACCACAGAACAACCGTGTGGAAACGACAGCCACACTCGCTTCGGTGTGGTGGCTGAGGGTCCCATGGATTGTGTCCACAAGCCAGCTGCTACCTGTGGATGTGCCACAGTGGCGCTGCCGATGCACATGGCGGGATCCAACGGTTGGTCTTGGGACGGTGAATTGCTGCCCGCTTCATTGGCTCACTTGGCGTGAAGAAAGTGGAAGCAACCACATGGTTGATGGTGCAGAAGCACTAGACGGAATTTATTTCATTGTGCGAGTTTCAGCTGCCGGTGCCGCCTCTGCATTTGCTAGTTTTGCGAGACTTCCTTTAAATGCCGGAATGTGGATGCACACTTTCTTTCCACGAAAACTCAACTCCTGGATGGCCCAGAAAGAAACAAGATTGTATCCAAGGACCACAAGCGGTGTCAGAACCAAGTGCAGTAAGTTCAACCATACACTCACAGGTTTGCTTCCAAGAAGTTTTCGAATCTGGATGTCCACCAAGAACATGACGAGGAATATGAGGTAACTGGCCCCTGTCAGTCCAAGCACGGTTGGAACAAACCATGGAGGATCATACCCAGACTTTCCTGATAGCTCCAGAAACCATGGAGGAAAGGAAGTGCCCAACAGCACAACAATGCCCGAAGCATTCAAAATGATCAGATGTAAATGTACAAACTTGATGATGTACCTCAAAAGAACAAAAAAGCGAATGCGATTTGTACGTAGTCCACCAACAATGATGTAGTGGAAAGTTTCTGCGGCTCCAATGGTCCACCTTTGTGCTTGCTTTGCCCACTCCTGAATCTGCATCCAGGTCGTTGCACCGCAAGTGGGACCTGCAACGAGGCAAAGATAGATCGGACGCAATTCGGTGTGACCTCCAGTGGCAATTTGGCAATCAACCATGAAGTGCACGTCTTCCATCTGGTAAGAGGGGTCAAAGAAGAATCCACATCCATTTGCGACCTTGAGCAGACAAAGCTCCAGCATGCAGCTATAAATTCCATTATTCTGGATCTTGTGGGGGATTATCCACCCCATTTGCATGAAGGGACGAAATAGCCCCGTAACGCGGACGTAAAAAGGAGGCATGCCCCAAGTGTAAAAAATCGGGGCCTGCCAAATGCACTGATGAGGAACTTTCACGTGTGATTTATCGTGCTCCAAGTACTCAAAGTACATCGTTGGAAACATTGTGTCTGCATCGCAACTAGTAACCGTGATCATCGTTGGATCTAGCAGATCTGCTGGAAGCTTTGAATAGGTATGCGTCTCTTCAAATTCTGGGACTTGTCCATCATACAGCTCCTCCAGAACAACTCTGAGCGCCCAATTCTCATTGCTGCACTTGCCAGGCACCTCATTTGGAAGCCCACTGGGATGCACGGAATAAAGTAATTTGTAGAATACACCACCAAATCTCTGATTCAGGGAGTGTTCCATTGACTCACGTGCAGGAGTACGTTCCTCCATCCCCAAAACCACTATGATACGATCACGGACAGTTTGCTCAGCAAGTGTTTGGATGGTCATTTCAATCACATCTAGCGGTTCCTGATACACCGGTATGACAACTATATGATGCACGGTTTGACCATCGGTGACTTTCCGTGCCTTTCTGTCCACTTCTGTGTTTTCCATCCTGCTTCTACTCCCTGCGGAATTCTTATTCATTGACCAAGTGCCCCCCATTGTTTTTATGATACGTCTCAAATAAATCCATGCCCTCACGCTCATCCAAAGCCAAACTACCACCTGATGCGCATAGAGCGCGACAAAGAGTCCCAGGACTGGTGCCGAACTTTTGGCAGCAAATGGGACCCAGAATGGCAGGGTCACGATTATCCACAGCAAGGCGGTCAGAATTAGGTAGTAGCGAAGCACATTTGAGGGCATCTGTACAGTAGATGCAGGGATGTCTTTTGCCAAAGTTTCCAGGTGTTCTAGATCCTGCGACCTACGCTTTCCATCCAGTGGCTCATCGTTTGTCTGGGAAGGAACATCTTTCGCCCAGTATGCAGCTCCGCCGCTGTAGAGTGAAGTGAAGCTTTTCGTCCGTTCTCTATTGTACACTTCATACACGGGGTCAGAGTCTCTGTCTTTCATCGTGGACAGGCGTCCAAGGACAGACATCTGTCTCTGTACCCTCTGCAGAGAAGGTGTACTCCTGTCGTTGAAGGTAGAAACCTCATCGGACCCTGGACTTCTGTTCTCTTCTTCAATCGTCTCGCTTTTTCCATTGAGGGACTTCGACGCACTTGCAGTTTTCTGCAAGCTCTCTGAAGCCTGCATGCTTGCACTCCCTCTCAACGACGGCAGGACCCGTGCAGTGGGCTGCAGATTCGACCGATTCTTGTCTTCCATCCCGACCTGCACGGCTCTTCCGAGTGCTCGAGGTCTTTCTTCGGATGTCGAGTCGTCCACTTTTGGCCTATTCGTCCTACGAACGCCGCGTTTTACTGCATGCCATGGCTCGTGACATCCATGACCAGCAGCTCCACGGTCACGTGAGATGACCAATCTCGTCTTCTGCCCATCGACTGACGGGGTGGCCTGGACCCCAAGCGAATATTCGCTGTCCTCCTCGAAAGCAAAGGGTCGCATGCGAAGCATCCGTCACACTCGTGAAGCAGAAGAAGCCGCGCGGAGGCCATGTTTTGCAGAGGATGTTACACCGTGGAGGGCGTGCATGTGGAGATAGACGAGTCCGAGGTAGGAATCTCGGACGCACGCGTAGGTTGTTCGAACAAGTGGAATCCAGGACCAAAGATGCATAGTTTCTTCTCTACGGTTCAGGCGATGAAGCACGTGCCTTCCGACCAAGACAATCATACGTTTGACGACGGTTGTAGATGCCATGTCCAATCGAACATGCCAAGTAGGCATTGTGGCGGCGGGTTCGACCTACTCTGTCATACCTCGTACCAGCAAACCATGCTCTTTCTGTCCTTCCTCGCCCGCCCACCGCCATGCTCTAAGCGGCCTTGAGAGTTCGCAAGCACAGGTTCTCCAGCATTGCCCGTGGAACTTGCAAAGGAGTAGCAAATCATTAGCACACCTTTGCACAAAACTTGGCCGAGTCCCTATGCACGCTTATAGTCCTCTGAGCAAAAATCGCCTTGTAGGCGCGATAAGCTTGTGTTTCAAGTGCACTTGAACGGATGTTGAGTTGGAATCTCCAATGTTGACTTTACGTGCTGGTGAACCTTCTTTGTGCTCAACTTGTCTGATCGAAAAAGGAAGGACATGATCACCTTCCCACGCTTTGAGAGGAGAAGAGGTGCAAAGCCACCCCCTACCTTTGGCAAACACATTGCGCTGCTAAGAAAAGTTTGCTTCCACTACTGAGTTTATTCTAGACATGTCGCTCACCATGCTTATTAGGATGGTAAGCTCCCTCGCAAAAGTGATGGTCACACACAAGGGGCACCTCATAAGCATGGAGCTTAAAAGTACGACCTCCGTCCTCTTCACGAAAACACCAGATCAGTACGGGGCCGCAACATCCACGTTGCTGCGTTTCAAATGTTGTAGTATTTGAGGAATAAACAGCGTTAGGTTCCATTGACGAAGATGACCTCCACAATAAGTTAATGTGTTACACCTCGGCTATCTCATGACATCGTTTACCTATCATGTGGGATGCATGCATGGTCACCTATTGCATTTGCTTCGACGCGTACGTTTTGCGGCAAGAAATTGATTTGCGAGTGTTTGATGGGTGTCTTGTAAACACCTACCAGAAGATCTCCGCGTCGAGTGTGCAACCTTCCATGGATGTTTCTGTTGTTTTTAAGTTCAACCGTTCAGGTGCACCCAATCCAAACTTGTGGTTTGCTGACGTCCTCGCCACCACGTGTTCGAAGCCAGTGCACGATGCGTACTGCACTTTCGACGCGTCCTCGACACTCCGGCGCGATCTTCAGACCAAGCAGGGATGCCAGAGGTGTGGTTGCAGCCTTGACTGGCGTGGAAGTGGTGAGTGACGAGCCCAAGGAAGGTCAAGTGCCGGTGAAAGTCAACGTGGACGGAAGGTTCACGCAGAGCACATACGACCGCGTCGTACGGGAATTGGCCGCATCCACGCCAGTAGTGCCGGGATTTCGAAAGGCCAAAGGTGGAAAGAATGCGCTCATTCCATCCAAAGTCGTCGTGCAGATGCTTGGCCAGAAACGGGTGAGCGGATTCGTGGTGCAGACCATAGTCACCGATGTGCTGGCGGATTGGGCGAAAGATGAAGGACTGAAAGTGGACAAGGAAGCAAAGGTGGATCAGGAACAAGATGCACTTCTGGCTGGATTCAAACCTGGCAAGCCATTGGAATTCACTGCAAAGCTGAACCTTCAAGAGAGTGAGGATGCAGAGACGTCCGAGGGTACCAATGCAGAAGCCGCAACCGAATGATGCCATGGAATAAATTTATTGCCCATTTGAAATCCCAGTTATAACCTTTACCGAGTCTCTTGCACATCGAGCATAGAGTTCACAAGGTTCGAACCAACGTGCTCGGAAGTCGATTCTTTGTGGTGAAGGTCGTGGAGCAGCTTCCTTTGCTTGTACTGTATCCCCTGGAGCTCCTCTTGGAGTGCTCGTATCTCTGTGCAACGTGGCGTCCTACGTCAGCGGATCGATGGCCTTGGTGTGCTGTGAACGTATCTTTTGGCCCATGGACCAAGCACATACCTTCCTCTAGTGTATGCACGGCTGTCTCATGAGACAACTCGAAAAAGGTCCTGTTTGGAAGCAACAGCCAAAGTTTGTCTTTCTGGGTGCTTGTGCTTGTCTGAGCTTGTTGTTGTAGCTTTCGAACCGCATCTCCGGCCTGCTTCGCTGCCTCTCTCAATGTTTGGCATCTCATCATGTCGTGTTTGAGATCCTCCAGCTCCTGAGCAAGACGCTCGACCTCCTCCAATTCGGCCAACAGCTTGTCCATCTCGTGCGCTCCACCTTGTCGTCCGGATCGATAGATCGATCGCACTTTCGTCGAGCGTGCACCTTCCAAAGCACCACTTCCTCTCGCGAGATCAGCCTGGAGGTGCGATCTGGTCTTCCAGACCGTCGAACAGGCGCGTGCGGTGTCGTTGAATCCTCGTAGCTGCTTCGACACTTGCTTGTTCGAGAACGAGCTTGCTGCAAAGCCTCTGGGAGTATATTCTCCCAAGGAAAGGAGGGGTCCGGACGGTCGATGCTCAGAATTCGGAGGATATGGGCTGCTGCGGACAGGTTGACAGACAGCTTCCCCGCAGCCAGTGTTGATTTGCAGCCATCTGCCGCAGAAAGGGTTTGATTAGAAGCAACGAATGCAACGTGAAGATGCGGGATGCAGCCAACCACACGGCGGGTCAGCAGGGAGCTTCTAACAAGCATTGCTGGAAACACGGGCACCAATGTAAGCCTGGGACATGGGACAAGATGGAGATAGAAAGAAAATGGTCTTTACAATCCATGTGCAATGGTGATTGGGGTGTTGTGATACGCCTGAAAGCCAATTATGCCCGCCCAGCTCTCGCTCATTCGTACGGATACATCTGTCGAGGAGGTATCGCATCATCCACTGGCTCCTGTTTCGACAAGGTCTGCCCTGACAAGTCTACAATTGCCGAGGTCGCAGCCAGGGCTGCAGAAGCTGCCAATCCTGCAGGGATGCGTCCAGCTACGATGTGAGAGACGAAAAAGTTCTCGTCAGCACAACCTGAAGCGCAAGTGGACTGCCTGGTCCACTACTTCCACCAACTGCGAAAATATGTTCCAGTTGCGTACCTTTGATGCCGATGATGCCACCCGCAGCGATTCCACCCAAGATTCCATTCCACGAGTCTTTGGTTCCCCTCACTTCTTCCGCAATGCACTGTGCATCGATGCGATTGTCCGATGCATTTTGGTCAGTTCTGGTGGTCTCCAGTCCGTTCCAGCGGAGGCGCTGCTCGTTCGGTCGTCTGGGTTCCTCACCTCCACACCTGCGTACGTCCCACCTACAGCTGCAAACAGCGCAGCGTGCGTTCCCATGACGCGTCCCGTCTTGACCAGGGCTGGCCAGGCTTGATTCCTCTCCACCACCGGCACATCCTGCATCGAAACAAGGCCATCACGTCCGTCAGCGCTGGACGTCTTTCACGGGTCGACCTCCGCGTCTCCGCATCCTGCACACGCGACGACACACCTTCCAGGTGGCCGTGAGGGCACCGACGAGGCTTCCTGCCAGCAAGGAGGTGAAGGTGGCGGTTCCCACGCGGAACGAAAACGTGTCTGGTCGATCGCTTTCCATCGTGTCACGAGCGCAGATTTCCACCTCTGCAACGACGAACGAGTGTTCGTGCGAGGTCGCTTCGGATGGAAACCCTACGCTCGTGGACCGCATTTGGACAGCGCCACGAGCGGTCCTTGGACGGTCCCCGATGGTCCAGAGCCAAGGGGAAAGGTGCACGGTGGAAGGAGAGATGCAAGGCACGTGGGAAGCATCGTACTCGAGCGAGATGGTGCACGGATGGCAAGCGTTGGTGCGATCCAAGCAGTGAGGAAGGAACAAGGAGAATGGCGGAAGAGGGGAGGTCCCGTTCTCGACATGCGAACGTGCTCTCGAAATTGCGGATACATTCGTTACCTAGTAGATTCACTGCGACTCGTCCAAAGAAGACAAGGTCAATGACTTACTTCCCATCGTCATGCGATCATGTTCTCGAATTTCCCTTTCGTGCAACGAGAAAACCCATGAGTTCGGATTCTACACGATCGATGCTGTCCATTGATGCGTGGTGACATGTGCCGTGCGTTCTCCCTCAGCGTCATCCACGGGTTGGCCAACCTTGAAACCATCCAAGCGTCGTCCACGGAACGGTCTCCTATCCTCCATCTTCCCACGAGTTCCACCATCCGACATCTCTCGCCCATGCGATTCACCTCGTCGCACGTGCATCTCGAAGTGCACAACTCCCACCACGTCCATGGCTTGCCACCTTGCCTCGTGGGTCTCTTGCACAAACTCCGCCTCCCCTGCTTCGACCCAGGGAAAGTTAAGTTCACGTTCAGACGCGTCGTCGCTCGCTGGATTCCTGCCAGCCCGCATCGGTTAACGAAAAGTTAACCGATGGATTGCCGCCGAGCCTCCATTTTGTCCTTCGTCGTGCTGCGCGTGCTGCGCGTGCTGCGCTCTCGTACGAGGCACGAACGGCACGTGCCGGCGTTCCAGGAGCGTCTGCGGCCTTGGAAAGACGCCAAAGACTTCGTGGAAGGGCCGGAAGGCGGTCGATGCACGGCGAACTGTGATCGAAGCTGGCGGACCGTGGAGCCATGTCGGATGGAATGCCAGTGGACGAAACGGAGCAGTTCGAAGAAGATGCCGACAAATACGGTGGTGATGGAGATTCTACCGGTGAGACGGACACGTCCAGCGAAGACGACGAGGATTTCGAAGCGAGTGAAGAAGAAGAACCCTCCGAAGAGGACGATTCGGAAGACGAAGATTTTGTTGTGGGTGCAGCAAAGAAGCGTCAGAAGACCCAGAACAAAGCGAAAGAAGGAATCAAAGCGACCGCAAAGGCAAAGGCCAAACTTGCGTACAGCGAGGAGGAAGATTCTGAAGACGGCGTGCATGAAGATCCTTCTGGTTCTGATTCAAAAGGAAAAGGGCCCACTAGGGCGCATCGCAAAGCGGTAGCCTCGTCCAGGATGTACGCCGAAGAAGATGGTTCCAGCCTCTCGGAAGACGAAGAAGAGAGGAGAAGACGGGAGAAAAAGGCGTTCCAAGCATTGCCGATCGCATATCAGTATCCAGACGGCCCGGATTCTGATGAAATTGAAAAAGTACTGGATCACAGGTTGGATGGAGAGAGCGAAGAGCAAGGGGGAAGAGCTTTGGATCACAGTTGGGAAAGCCGCACGTACTTGATCAAGTGGAGGGGCCGATCGCACATACACAATTCTTGGGAGCCGTACTCATACCTTGCTGAGCTACCAGGGCTCAAGAGGGTTCAGAACTACATAAAAAAACACAAGGAATTGGAAGAGGCACACGAGTGGATGACACGAGAGGAACAAGAGATGAAGAATGTAGAGATGGAGATGGAGAAGGAACTTGCTAATGAGCACACAAAAGTGGATCGTATCGTGGAAGAGAAGGTAGAGGGCGACAGGGTGCGGTATCTTTGCAAGTGGAAAGGCCTCCCTTACTCTGAATGCACATGGGAAGACAGGGAAGACATCTCAGCTTCCTTAAGCGAGATTGATGATTACCATGATAGAATGCAACGACTGAGGAGCACATGCAAAGGTATGGATGCACAGAGGCAGGCTTTCTTGCGACATAAGAATCAAGCCTTACGGGAGCAACCGCCTTATCTCACTGGCGGGCAACTTCGGGATTACCAATTGGATGGGTTGAATTGGCTGATCTATGCATGGGCACATGGCAATAACGGGATTCTAGCGGATGAAATGGGCCTTGGGAAGACAATTCAGTGTGTTTCCATGCTGGCTTGGCTGCAAGAGACGCAGAAGGTTCCAGGCCCTTTTTTGGTGATAGTTCCTTTATCTACAATAACGAACTGGGCAAAGGAATTCCAGAAGTGGACACCAACTTTAAATCTAGTAGTTTATGTGGGTGATGGAGCAAGTCGACAGCTTATCCAGGATTACGAATTTTACACTGGTCGAAGTTCGGGGCGGATGTACCGTTTCAGTGTACTACTCACAACTTTTGAGATGTCGCTGAAAGATGCACACATTCTCAAATCAATCAAGTGGAACTACTTGATGGTAGATGAAGCTCATCGTTTGAAGAATTGTGATTCCTCACTCTACCGTGTCCTAGAGACCTACACTTTTCGATCAATTCTACTTGTCACAGGAACGCCATTGCAGAATAACTTAAGGGAGCTATGGTGCCTTCTACACTTTATTGACCCTAAGAAGTTTGACTCTCTAGAAGACTTCGAAGAGGACTACCATTTAGATGATCCAAAAAGCATTGAGGCTCTGCATACGGTGATGCGTCCGCATGTCTTGAGAAGAGTCATAAAAGATGTTGAGCAGAGCTTGCCCCCCAAGACTGAGAGGATCCTCAGGGTGGAGATGTCACCCTTGCAGCGAAGGTATTACCTTTGGATTCTGAAAAAGAATTTCAACGAACTCAACAAGGGTGTCAAAGGACCACAGCTGTCGCTGTTGAATACTGTTGTTGACCTGAAAAAGTGCTGCAATCACCCCTTTTTGTTTGAATCTGCAGAGGTCGAATATGCGGGAGACAAAGACAACGAGGGGCAGGATGCTTTGGGTAGGTTGGTGCTGAGCAGTGGGAAGCTGAACCTCCTTGACAAGCTGCTTACAAGGCTCAAGCAGACTGGGCATCGTGTTCTTATTTTTTCACAAATGGTGCGTATGCTGGACGTCCTGTCAGATTACCTCCGGCTGAAAGGCTATCAGCACCAGCGATTGGATGGCTCCACTGGTTCAGTTGCTCGTCACCAAGCCATGGATCATTTCAATGCCGATGGCTCTGATGATTTTGTTTTCCTCCTCTCCACTCGTGCAGGTGGTTTGGGGTTGAATTTAGCAACTGCAGACACAGTGGTCATATTTGACAGCGACTGGAATCCACAAAATGACTTGCAAGCAATGTCTCGAGCTCATAGGATAGGACAGAAGGACTCTGTCAACATTTATAGACTGATCACCTCTGGCTCCGTGGAAGAAGATATCCTGGAAAGGGCCAAGCAGAAAATGGTGCTGGACCATCTTATCATTCAACGAATGGATGCATCCGGGAGAAGTGTGCTGAAAAGAGAAAAATCCACTAAGACCATTTTCAACAAGGATGAACTGGCAGCTATCCTCCGTTTTGGTGCAGAGGAGCTGTTCAAAGAGGAAGAGGCTAGCAAGGGAGTACCAGAAAGCAAAGGCGCACAAGTTGACCTGGATGCCATTTTGGAGAGGGCAGAGCACGTGGACACACATGAACAAGGAGGGGAGGATTTGCTGAATGCCTTCAAAGTTGCCAATTTTACTTCAACGGAAGATGACCAAACATTTTGGTCCAGACTGATTCCAGAGTCGGAGCGACCAAAGACTGAGAACGAAGAGGTGGATTTGCTGCCTCGCAACGCCCTCAAAATCATTCAGTCACAAGAGGCAGAGTTGAAAAGTTCAAAGAAAAGAGAACGCCCCACTTCTAACCAGCACAGCACTTCTGGGCCTGTATTGAAGAAGACGAGTTCAGAAGAGCCTGGGCTGCCCATTGCTGGTGCGGCAGAGCGCATTGACAAAATTCCAGAAGGGGCAGCACCTAACCTGACATACTTATCTAAGCTGCAAGCAGAAAAAGTTGTTAAGGCAGTTCATAGGTATGGAACTTTTAAAAGGGTAGTAGAAATGCTGAATTCTGAATCGGTCTTTCAATTGGCTGAAGAGAAAGACTTGGAAGCCGTATGGACGCTTCTGGTTGACTCGTGCAGAAGGATTCAGTCAGGTGCTGAACAGGGGTCCCCTTCCCCTATTCTAGATTTTTTTGGAGTATCTGTGAAGGTACTAGACATGATTGCCCGCGTGGATGAGCAGCAGTGCCTTGCCAAGCATGTGGAGCGATTCTCTGATCCTCTGCAATTTCGCCTCGGCGGGGGCATACACTTAAAACTTCCAGCCTGGGCATCCTCCTGTGGTTGGACGACTCGCGATGATGCCATGCTGCTTCTTGGCATATATTACCATGGTTTTGGGCGATGGGAGGACATAAGATTGGATTCCCGTCTAGGTTTGGAGATGAAAATGGCACCACCAGCATCCCAAGCGCAAGATGACAGCAAGCACTTGCCCAAGTCGTCACAGCTCCGGACAAGGGTAATGGCTCTCCTCAAGAAAATCATGGAGGCTGGCTCTCGCTTGTCTTCTCAAGCAAGTGCAAAGCTCACTAAGGATAGAGCAGCTTCAGGAAGCAGAGCACGCAAATCTCCCAGCACACCAAAGGTACCCTTGAAATTGTCTGCACAGCGAGTGTCGAAGCTCATGGAGGGCGTACATAGTGTTCTGAAGAAGCTACGTGCCCTGCAGTACCGTGATGATATTCCCAATGAGGTTGTGAAGGAGAAGATCAAGAAGTACATTGTTCAAATTGGAGCACATATCGATCGTCTCTCTGGTGGACTTGATCCTGCATCCATCCCACAATTGTGGAGCCATGTTTCAAGCTACTCATCCCTTTCGGGGGACCGACTGGCATCCATCTATTCCAGGCTGAAGGCCTTACCAGCCAATGGGCCACGTGCTTGACTCATAGCATTGTTGTGGCACAAGAGTTGTTTAACATGTTCCTGGGCCCTTGCGACTGCAGGGAGCAATCAATAGTCCAACATCATCACACAATAAATACTTTAGCGCACTTTGCAAGGAATGGAACGAATATATTTACCAAAGTTTGACAAAGGAAAGCACACTTGCTCACAGCCCGGCGTTTGCTGATCTGGTAGAAAGTTTCCAAATTTGTAGATGTAGGTAGATCTGCCTATTCCCCTATTGAGTGTCAAATTCTTGGCTGCGGCCTGGATGAATAGGTGGAGCTTGTTCCCACCTGCAAGTCCAGCTTGAACCCCAATCTTTCCCGCGGCAAGCTGGGGTGTTGTGCCGCAGAACTTCCTGTGCTTCGTTTGGAGGTAAGAAACCTTGATCAGACTAAAGCTTGTAAGTAAATGACGGTGGGAAGCCATTGGTCAAGTATGCAGCGTAGCATTCGATGGGGGGGGGGGGCTCAGCGGTCGTCGACTTGGTCGGCTACCAAGTGCACTGGATCTACACTGTTTCATAGCATTCAGATCATTTGCTTCCGTCCACAAATCGTGGGCACAGTCTCCTTTTTTTCAAAGAAAAGATTGCCTACGAAAGGTTTGTGAAGTGCTGTGCTCTCTACCAGAGATTGCAGTACAATGGGAATGGGAAAGGGTGCTGTTCGAGCAGATTTATCACTGCAGAACCCACAAAAAAGCAGAGATTACAAAGCAAGGCATGAGCACAATGATGGCTTGTCATCATTATCCCCCCTTCCTTGAGAGCCAACTCCTCCACGTGAGACTGAGGAGTCACTTAGGAGTCCAACCAGCCCCATGGTGGTGCTCTCGGACGAAAGAGTAGCCCTGCAGGCAAAAGCTTGGAGCATTCCCAGTCCACACCGTTGCGTTGATGCAAACGTTTATCATCACTGCAAATTCTTGCGAACTCGGACACTAACGGGCTCGCATACAAGCCCTTGCCTCTCTCTATGTACAAGTCGGGCACACCCTTCTGGTGAGCATTCAACAAAGGTCACCATCTCGAAGGTGGCAAACAAATACAAATACAATCACAACTAACTGGTCACTACAGCACCTGCCATTGTTTCGCTGCTTCCCTCTGTTGCAGTGCTTCTCTGTCCCACCTTGATCTCCAACAGCGACTCTACAGGTTTTCGACAGATGGGACAGTTGTTGCTTTTTTCTCTCAACATCCTAGCGCATTTGTTGCACATGCACATATGCCTGCAGGGAAGCACAGTTGTGTCTCTTGGCTCCGAAAGGCATATAACACATTCTCTCCCCGTGTCATCTTCCCCCAAAACAGCTTCGCCCATGACTGGTTCTATCCCGTAGATCTCCTGTAGTTCGTAGGACGTTCCTTCCACCCATATTTTCTGTTTCTTTATTCGCAGGTCATAGTGTCCCTCATCTTGCATCTCAAGAGATGCGTATGTGGTCTGAGATTGTACCCACTTGGGAAACGGGCTTCCGGGTGGCTGATCTTGTATGGTGTGTCCTTCTTCTTCCTTGTCCTGCACGGTTTCCAAGCGGATCACCACGTGGTGGTAGTCTTCGTTGCTTTCTGGGTTGTGGTTCGAGGCATCTTCCAGAGTCTTCTTCACGTTGATGGCACATTGCTCTGGTAGGACGTACTTTTGCCTCAATCCCTTGGCGCAACACGTTCTTTCTCCTCTCAGGTTTTCCGCTGGATGGAGCGAGCACCGATTGGTGGGCACTTCGGCCACGTTCACGAAGACGCTGACGAAGCATTGCGTTGCTGCATCGAAGGTGAATTCCAGGACGCACTCGTTTGGTTTCCCTTCCACGGGCAGCAGCTTCAGCGACCCTTTCTTGAGATTCACATCGTTGCGTATGGTCTTGGTCCGCAGCTCCACCACAGGTGCAGTCTCGTTCGGACGCGGTGTTGGTGCAAGTGGCGGTCCTTGATGGATGCGACGGTTCCCTCTCGACCTCCTTGCACTCTGCTGGTAGTATTGTCCGTTGGTCAAGTTGCGCATGGCGCCGTAGTACTGCACGTTCGCACCGTTCGCAAGGTTGTGGTCAGCTCACCACACGTCGTCGCAGGTGCCGTCGACGTCTCGTCCTCGCCATCTCCCACGTGCACGACGCGTTCCTCTCGCTTCACGAACCGAAGCACGACGTGCAGCACGGAACCAAAAAAAAAAGGCGTGCATGCAAGGCTTCCACGTCGTCGTGTACGCTTTCGTTCCGCGTCCTGCGTCGCGTCGACGCACCACGTGCGGCTCAGGTCCCACGGAGCTGTTTCCACGTCTTCTGGACGCTTCTGCGGCGGTTGCATCGCTCGCTTCGCGCCTGCGACTGCTTGCATTTCCCATCGTGTCCGACGACGTGTGTGACGCACCCCCACGTGTGCGACCGACAGGCGACGGTCCGAGCAGATGCACCCCCTCCGAATGCAGATGCACCAGGGAACAGGGGGAGGTGGCGGCGCAGATGCACCCTGGAGAGGGGCAGATGCACCCTGGGTGCAGCACCAGGGGACGGTGGCGGGTCACACTTGGCATGGTTTGATGTGGACCAACCACACGTGTGTGGAGCGTGGTGGGAACCGTCGTGCGTCGTTTGAACCACTTGGAGCACGCACCCGTGAAGCGATCGTCTTCCATCCCGTGCCGGCACAACCAGTTGGGCCAAGACAAGACAAAGGGAGGAGGATGGACACTCCTCCCACGCGGTGTATGAATTTCCCCACATGACGTTTGGTGCAAAGTCCATGAGGTAAGAATCCAAACCTTGAAGAACACACAACGCTTCGAAACATCGTCTCGTAATGACCCCGCCATCGCACGATGAAGGAACGTCCCCACAATCCACGGTGATCCTCCATGGACGAATCGGCAAGTTGTAGGGGCAACCTTTGTAGCCTAGCAGGGACCCTATGAGACCCTGCGTGAAGACCCCGAGACTTTGGGGAGTAAAAGGGCAGTAAATGCCTTACTGCCCTCTACTACTATTTCATCATAGAACCGGGTCTAGACTGAAGGTTGATCAACCGAGCCCGGGAATAGATACAGAACGTCCCGGGTCAATGGACATGTTTCAGTAAGAGATAAAGGGAACCTTCGACCGATAAAGTTCAGTCGAAAGGATTCCCTTCCCCCGTGTACTTCTAGAAGGTAGGGCTGGGGAGGCTGGACGGTGTTGATGACTCGA
>JBBULP010001547.1:0-19283 GCA_038048775.1 Picocystis salinarum
AGCCGCCACCAAGCACTCCCGCCATCAAGACGCTCGTCCATTGGACCCATCGGCCGAACTCTGTCGGTTCAGACCGACCAAACAGACCAAGGGAATCCTCACTCAATTGAGGATAAACAGTTTTTAGTACCAAACACCATCGTAGTAAATGCGACTTTCTCCGTTAATAGAGGTCTATCCCAATGGAATCCGGATGGCTCGATCCAATAGCCTGAGATCCGGTAATGAACGTTGATGTAGGCGAATCGACTCCACGAGAGATGCAATGGCTAGGGGCAGTTTAGTACAGAACAAGGGATATGTAGTTTGGAATGCTAACGACTTATTCATTTGGTAATCCAAATTTACATTGGCGGAATGTGTTTTGTGTATGCTTGCGGAAAGATAATGTGTTTGAAGCCGTGCTAGAGTCTTGCGCACACATGAGGCACAAGAATCATCACTAGAGGAACCTTCGAAACACAAACCAAAATGTCAACCTAAGTAATGCGAAAAGTATGTCAATGAGTCGAATTTTAGTTATGATACAAAACTCGCATGAGATACACATCGCTTTCTCAAACAACCTTATCTTGCAACATGTTACGAGTTACCGTACAGCCAAAAGAACTGTGTGACGAAAAGCATTGCCCTTTCAAGGCATAGCGATTTAATTCAAGACAAATCGGAGAGAAGCCGAAGTACGACCTCCCAACTTTAGAAGTTGGGATTCCATGGACGATTGGGGCCAAAATGGCGACTTTCGATAGCTGATCAAGCCTATTGAACGGCCAAGCAAACAAATGGCGGCGGTCTATGAAATGACATTCAACGTCGTTTACAGCGCAAAGCGTATTCCTTGTACAGCTTGCATTTGTGTGATTGTTATTTGCTATGCGATAAATTACATGGACCGATTTCTTGCATGAGATTCATTGCCATCACCTCGCCGAAAAAGGTGAAATTTAGTACATTTACAATCATTGAACACTATGCCAAAAGCGTGGCCGCTAAGCTAGATGCTAGGACCATTGAATTGCTAACTTTCTTGCGTATTAGATATCGCTACTTTGATTTTTGAAGCAAACGTTCTCTATATCGATGAAAAAATGGGTCGTGAGAAGACGTTTGCAAACTCCCACGTCAATTCGATAACGGTGTGAAGCAGCACATTGTGCTTGAGTGCTACTTCAAGGGCATGGAACCTACACCCTCCCAATCCCATCTTCACAACGACATCTAAGCATCGAGTCTTGAATCTAAATTCCCAAATGAGTTATTGATCTACCCTTGAGGGCGTTTCCACTTTCCAACGAGAAAAAGAATCAAACGACGTCATATACGAGGTTAGCATTTTGCTTAGATGAAAGGAGTCGAAGTAATGGACAAAGATGCCACGTTTACCCCCTTTTAGACGAATGGTTGGCATAGAACATACCTAGCTTCGGAATTACGATCGAGGCTCGTTGGCACATTGATATGCTTTGTCTAAAGGGCATTTTTCAACATCATACCCGAATAAAGCTTTCGCTTTATAGCCACCGTAATGACATGCACAATCCACCACGACTACTATTTTAGCCAACTTTGACTGACAAGTGATCCATTCGACATAAACAACATTTAGTCAGCACAAAGACGTGGTTTTTAAAACAAGCTACTGTGGAGCAATCCCCAAGTACTTCTTAATTCAGGTTAGTATAGTAGGAGCGAGCACAACTTGTCCCCAAGAGCGATTCAAATTTGCGTCAGACGTCAAAACGTGCATAATACGGGGATTGTCTGATGCACCAAGAAATAGCACTTTGGTTGCATTTTTTCTGCATGAAAAATCTAGAAATGGATATTTTCCCTTGATGACGGGAGGTAACCAAATTATGTAGCTATACAATGCGGGTGTGATGGTTGGTGCAAGAACACTTTGCTAATTTCCGAAAATTTCTTGACAACTTTGCCCGGAAACCTAGATGCCACTATGAGGTTCGATAAAACAAATGGTATTGTATCGAATGAACTATGTATACCTTACTTACTATCTTGGATCAACTTGGTGGTTCTTCGCACTAGTTTTGCAACGTGTTCGAATGCAAAGACAAAGTAATGTGTATATTTATTGTTCGGGAATGAAGGACATAGGCACCAACGTACGATGAAGAGGACTAGAGCTTTTCAAGCCTTGCTCCCTTCACACGCGAGGAAGCTGAACAATGTTAAGTGGTGCGACTATGTGTGAAAAAAGAGTTTTAGGATAGGGCGCTCAAAATCAACACTACATCCGTATGCATGCATTTGAAACACTTCCCCCTCTCTACGTATGGCCATTCTATCATGGATGGCAACTCGAAAGTATAACACGAGGGAATTGGTATACAAGCGATTTCAAACCGTCTCACACATTGTTATTTAATTTTGACAAGGACGACAAGTATGAACACAGACACCTTATTATCGTTGAAAGTTTTCACACACTTCCAAACATTTTAAGCAACACCCGAAAGGAATTCGTTTGGTAAGCTTACAAGGATATTTGGACACATTGCATAAGTTTGTACAAGGTCGGGTGCAAGGAATGGATCTTTGTGTGACGTTACTACTCGATTGTTGCCCTGGGATTGTCCCTTGCAAGACATTGGCAAAATAGAGAAGGCACGAATGATGCGAATAGTCCCATTCTTCATGTAGAGGGGAAGAAAGTTTGCGCATCTTTTGTAGTCGGCTCCTTATTTAAAACTTGAGACCAAAAACACTAGGAATACATCGTTTGTCTACAATGTTTAACTTGACGGAGAAGATTGCCCTTCTTATCTAATGTTAAGATTTACAAACGATCATTCTATACTTTTCCAAGATAGGGTATAGAGGCGCGTTTCGGAGTTTGATCGACAACAACAAGATGCATCGTTCATGGAGGGTGTGGGGGGCGATGGCACGAGCAAGTATTTAAGGCCTAGAGCAATACCGTTATACAAAGAAAGATCATGCGTCTTCATGAGTCAAGGCAACCGTGTCATGGAGACATCGAGAGTTGCAAGTTTTGCCTGCTAGTACAAGAAATATTCTTAAATACCAATGATGCAAGTTATCGACAAGCCAAATCTTGAATTTTATGAAGATATATGAACGGTACCTTCGGGCATTTCCAAGCATTTTTTTGAAATTGTAAGGGGAATGAGTAGGTATACATTGCTTTGATTTGGAAGAAAAGAGGAAGAACTTCAGTTCATTTTTCTCAATTTCGTTGATTGAAAAATCGCTCAAAAAATCGTACATTTCTCATGTTCAAAAACGGTCGAAAACGAAGAGATAGTCGACAAAAAGCAACCGAGCACAAGTGCTTGGAGTCGGTTGCCCCAAAATCTGTAGGGTCTATACATTTAGATGTTCCACAATCTTGTGCTTACTATTGTCACGATACTGCGATAGGATTTTCTATAGATTTCCACGTTTTAGAGGAATCATGCGGCAAAGAATTGATATTGCACCATTCCTCCAATCTAAGCCTCATTTTGTCTCATTGAAGGCGGAACACGCTTGCTCTTATCGTTCAATCAATGTGATTCCCGTTGCACTCGTTCTTTTTCCACACCAACAAACCTATTTAGGCTTCCACTAGACAGATGACAAGCAATCTTGAGTGTCCGCCACAATGATAAGCTCATGCCACTGTTCACTTTTATCACACTTTATTGTTGGATTGAGAGTTTTGAGTTATGAACTTGCATGAGGGGAACCTTCCTTGCACTGGGGACTAAAGGTTGCCATGTTGTCCTCAAGATGTAAAGCATAGGTCGTTTTACTTTTGATACACTCGTAAAGGATTTTCTTTAGACGGTTGGATCATTCAAGAGGCGTATGCATTCGAGCACACAACGTGTTTACCTGTGCAAAATGTTCAGCAAATGCATAGTAAACAGGTTGACCTACTGCCAGCCTTTACAAATGGTGGTGGACAGATATGGAGGTGGAATGTTGAGGGAGACAATATAAACGCTCAATGGTCGTGGTAGTCTATGCATGCTTTGGCAGAAAAGCTCTCATTTCTAGGGGCCCACTAGCTAGTCTGGCATCGTCATGCCATGTTTCACCCCTGGGGCGCAACTGCAGTGCAACTGATTTGCAAGCAATTCTAGGACACAAATGCACACATTACAATGGATACGAGCAATCTCACACAACATAAGCAAGGTAGCAGAAACTGGCTACACCGCTCCAGATACCATCATTAAAAATGTTCGCATGCACAATACCACAGGGAAACCCAACCATATTAGAGCACATAGCTGTACCCAAGGCGGCTCAAGGTTCTTGCGGCACACACGTTCTCAAGATTTCTGTTTCCCTGTCAATGTAGAAAGGATGCACAAGCTCGGTCAACACGACAGTCTTGGTCAAAAACTCCCGTGCAGCCTCGGTCAATGGCGGTGAAATCACATCACTTCCACATGGCCTGCCCTGAGCGTCGCTTTTGCTGTTTGGGACTTGCAGCAGAAGATCTGGTTCCTCTGCTACTTGGTGGAGGGACTGGAAGTCCTGCCGATCCTTGTTGCATAAGAATTTGGCCGATGAGATCTCCCCTTGATGAACCGACGTGACGGCCCACAGATCGGCCATTTCTGTAAAATAGGAAAGTCGGCACCTCCAAGATGTTCAGCTCCCTCATCAACTCCTCATGTTCCTTGGAAGCGTCTCCCATCAGCCTTCCAAACACTGCCATGCCAGTGAAGTTTTTGGCCAGTGCTAAGACGGCCGGATAGATTCTAATGCAAGGTTCAGCATTGGTGAGCGACACATCCACCACCGTGAGTACATCCTTGTCTTGTTCTTGCACAAACCGTTCCAATTCTTCCTTCCCTTGAATTTCTTTCACAAAATCGCTTGCCACGACGCCGTCCCCGGCCCTATTACCATAATAGAGCACCCCTTGTCCAAGATCCATACCTGCATCAGCCGCTCCTGCGTGCTGCCAGAGTAGCTCTCCACTACGGTAGAACTGCAAGGTAGGAAACGTGGCAATGCCCAATTCTTCGCAGAGGGCTTTGGATTCTTCGGTCGCATCTCCTTCCAGTGACAGGAAGACGACATCGGGACAGTCTCTGGCGCACCTTTGGAACACGTGCTTCAGTTGGACGCAAGGTGCTTGAATTTCCTCTTCGGTCGGTTTGTCCGCTTCCCAGTGAACTTCTGGTTCTGGTTCGTCAAGTCCGAGGTCACAGACGCTCTCGGACATGACTTCAAGCACGACGAGCTTGTTGTCCCCCGCTGCTTCGAGCTCCTTCCGGAAATCTTCGCTTCCGTAGATGGGTCGGGTTTTTTCTTCTACGACTGCGCTTTCCCTCATTCGTCTGGCTTCTGGGTCTTCCTCTTGTTTGCTGTCCATCGCCTGCAGTTTCGTGGTCCATCTGATGCTCTTTTTGCAAGCATTCCAATGCGAAGGTCGGCGGTGGACGGCGTTGCGTGCCATTGGCACGGACGGTTTCCCGACGGATCCCTCCATTGTCCTCGTCGTTCCACGTCTCCACGTTTCGCCTCCGGTCCTTCCCACGCGTGTCCGGATCGTGCTACGCGCCATGTTTCCAATCCTTTCACGTTCGGTCGCTTTCGTCCTTGCTACGTGTTGCGTATGACGCGTACGTCGGCGCCGTCCACAAGTACGTTGGATACGGCTTGGTGGGGGATGGGTGGTTTCGAGATCTCGTTACGATGGACGGATGGGTTCTTTCTCTTTCGAGGGGTGATAGGGATGGGTACACGGGTTCGTCGAGGGAGAGATCCCGATCGAAAGGGGTCCCTTTCCTAACGAAGGATCCGATGCTTTCCTGCACTACCTTCTCCTACGTTCCATTCCAGACGAAAGGGGGCACGTGCGTCGTACCGTTGTGGTGCGGTGTGCCGGAAGGACGGCACGCGAAGGAGATGTCCATGCCATGGCGCTGTGTCCCGGATCGCCACCATCACCTCCCGTGCCGACGTTGTCTTCCAGGATCTGGGAAGGAGCGCCTACGCGTTCCACCTTCCGTTGTGTCCGTTCCTTCGAAACGAGACCGCCTTCTCCACCGTGCCCTTGGATCGATCGATCCAGAAGGGTCTCTCGATCCACGAGAACCCGAAACCCCCTCCAACGACATATAGACTGATCCCTTTTTTTGGGGTTGGAAAAGGGTCGATCGATCGGAAGTCCAACGTCGCAACGGATCCGTCGACCACACGACACACACACGTGCTGGACGTGCAAGCGAGGAAGAGAGGAAACGACATGGCGCATCTGCCGGACGTGTACTGGGCGCAAAGGACGGACAAGATCTTGATGACGATCGACGTGCCGGATTGCCCGCAACCGAAAGTGGAGATCGGAAACCACGACGGTGGCGACGGCTACTTGAAGTTTCAAGGGACCAACGGAAGCAATGGTGTTGACTACGAGGTGCAGATCGATCTGTACGGGAAAGTCAACGCAGAAGGAAGCAAAATCAGCGCCGGAGGTAGAAACGTGTTTCTGGCCATCCAAAAAGAAACCGAAGGACCCCACTGGCCGAGACTGGCCAAGGAAAAAACGAAGCTCAGGAACGTCCACTGCGACTGGAACAAATGGAAAGACGAAGACGAAGAAGAAGAAGAAGGTGCGTGCGCAATTCGATCCGATCGACGCGAAAAATTTGACGTCCCGTGGTCCTTGGAGTCGCCGACGATGTTTGTGGAGTTGCACGACGAGAAACTGCACACACGTACGAAGGCACGTCCCGATGCCTCGACGGGCATCGGTGCGAGGGGAAGAAGAATCGATCGGGACCTCTCCTTATCATGCGTTCCAACTTTCTCTTCTTCTATCCTTCGTGTGCCGAAGCATCGCAATCCATCGATCGGGAGACGACGGTTCGAGAAGTTTCTGACGGTTTGCTTGGGGAACGCACCTGGGAGCGACATCTACCACAGAAGACAACTTCGATTTGGGAGGATTGGACAATTTTGCGGTACGTGCTAGAGTCAATGCCGAAGGATAGCAAAGGCAGTTCGACGATACCTTCACGTAGGGAATCTTTTCCATAGAACCGTGCTGACGAGAATGCAACGTCCATCGTAGAAATTCGACGATCCGCTGGACAAGGATATCCACACCGAAAGCGAAAGCGAAGGAGAAGACGACGTTCCAAACTTGCTTTGAAATGAATTTGATCGACCCGAGAGACAGTGATCCATCGGTGTAATTTTGAGATAAATCACTCTGTATTACCCCTTGACGGTGTCTGCAGGAAGAACCACACATCTGCTGACCTATTGCAGCAGGGACACAGGTTGCGGCGGTCCAGACCCTCCTTTCTTCGCCTCCTCAAGGTTGCATCAAGTGCCTTGTGCACGATTTGAACGCTTTCCTTTGGTCGATTGCAAACATGACCTCATGTATTCTCGTCGATGTGCAGACTGCACCTTGCGTCCAGTAAGCGAGTTGCTAGCATGGGACAGCACCGTTTCTACTGATTCCCCATTGTGCAGTGACTCTACCCATCCAGACTCACGTGACAGATCAAATTTCTTAGCCCAAACTGCATGCCGTTTGCACTCTTTTGATATTGCCTGGAAGCGCATCACCCCATGCCTTCCTGCCTGTATTCGCATGCATGACATGTTCGGATGTACGCATTGTCCGGTGGATCCTTTCTCCCACACCCTCCACCGAAATTCCGTGTGTTCGGTTGTTGTTTGTCTTGGTTGCGATGAATCTCCATGGTTTCGATCCGTTGTGCAGGGACTTCCATCCTTCCCTTTTGCTTGCTTGGTTTGGTTTGGGACGTGTGGTTGTGTCTCTTCGGGTTTGGTTTGGGTCGTACGTTCCCCTGCTTCCCTTGTATTGTACGGTTTCGGGTCGGTTTCCACTCGGTTTCCACCCCCATCTGGTTTGTCTTTCTGGGTAGACCTCCCTTTCTTCCAATCAAAGAAGAAGAAATAGAAGCAGGTTGGGGAAGGGTGGAATCGCCAAACCAAGCGATCCCATCCGAACCAGCAGACGTGCGAGGCGTCTTCGTCTCCCCACCGGTGAGATCACACACACGAACCACATCGAACGATGGCTGCGTTCAACAGCAGCAAACCACCGCACAATCCAAACGGGGACATCGAGGTGAGGGATGGAAGCACGAATGAAACAAGGTTGCAGATGGATCCAACCCATGCAAGGAAGGAAACAGGAAGGGAACGGAAAACACACCTGCAGAAACACGAGACAGAACACCTGTGTGGTTGGAATGGAAAACACTCGAAGCTAGAAAAAGAAACGGAATCGAAAGTGGATGAAAACGACGCGTAGCATCGATGGCTGACCTTCAGAACGCTGCCGTGGGAATGTGTGAACGAAAATGCCATGCGATGGGTGTGGAAACGAAACCGACGGATGGGAAACCCTCATGGGAACCTACCAGGTCGTGTCACCGCCCACCGACGGAGTATCCAGCTTGTCGTGGTCGCCCAACGCAAATCTACTCGTTGCTACCTCTTGGGACAATCAGGTAAGGGATGATGGGAAATCTCTGACGATGGAAACGGAAAGATTGGATGAATCTCGTTTGGAAACAAGTGCTGACGGACTCCGACTCTCTTGGTGTGGGTTTCGCTGTGCAGGTCCGATGCTGGGAAGTCAGCCCGCAAGGACAGTCAGTGGCTAAAGTAGCAACCACACACGAAAAGCCAGTGCTTTGTTCGTGTTGGAATGCTACTGGGGATGTCGTGTTCTCTGGAGGGGTGGACAACCAAGTGAAGATGTGGACTCTGGCTACCAATCAGACTCAACAAGTCGCCGCACACGATGCAGCCGTGCGACACGTGGCTTTCATGCCCGAAATGAATCTTTTGGTCACAGGGAGTTGGGACAAAACTTTGAGGTATTGGGATTTGCGAAGCCCGAATCCTGTCCATTCACAGCCATTACCAGACAAGGTCTATGCGATGAGCTGCACGCATCCGCTCCTTGTAGTAGGAACAGCCGATAGGAATATCCTGGTGTTCAACCTGCAGAATCCGCAGCAGGTGTACAAGCAGATTGCAAGTCCTTTGAAATATCAAACCAGGTGTGTGACAAATTTCCCAGATAAGACAGGTTTTTTGGTGGGAAGTATCGAAGGTAGAGTGGCTGTACACCACGTCGAAGACAACATGCAGAACAAAAACTTCACATTTAAGTGTCACAGGAACAACAATGATGTTTACGCAGTGAATTCTATTGCATTTCATCCTGTGCATGGAACCTTTTCTACAGCAGGAGCGGATGGAGCATTCAACTTTTGGGACAAAGATAGTAAGCAAAGGCTCAAAGCATTCCAGGCAGCTAATGCACCGATACCCTGCTCTTCATTCAACAAAGATGGGAGCATTTTTGCATATGCAGTGAGCTATGACTGGAGCAAGGGTGCTGAGAACTACAACCCTGCAAATGCCCAAAACCATATTTTATTGCATGGAGTGCAAGACAGTGAAATAAAGGCGAGAACTCGCCCAAACCGGCGCTGAGTTCATCGTAGTCCCTACTCATGCGGCCAGGATGGGTTCAAAGGCTTTCGATGCAGACTATTGCTTTGCTCTGCAGGTATAAGATGCGCTTATTGTTCATTCCAGGAAGAAGCACCCAGAACTTACAATGGAGCAATCAGTCGTCTTTCTTCTTAGGTTTGTGCCTCTTTTGCTGTTTGATCCATATATTTCCCATCAGTCCGGAGAACACGAGGAACACTCCCATCCATTGTTCAATAATGAGGGCATTGCCATACCAGATCACAGAGATCAGTATACTGAAGAATTTCCTTGTGGTAGTCACAATGGTGGCTACCAGCGACCCAAACTCCTGGATGGTGTAGAAGATTCCCAGCTGTCCAATAATACCACAACCACAAAAGAGTGCCATATCTTTCAGCACCATAGGATGCTGCAAAACAAACCGATTTGTATTTGAGCCGATGTTGGTGAAGCCATAGAAGTACGTGCTCATGATGCAGCTTCCCCAGACGTTCATCCAGAACATCATGTCTAATGCACTTGTGTTCCTGTAACGATCGTGTATTTTGTCCTGTGCTGCATTGGTATAGCCATCCATGATCAAGTTCACGAGGCAGAGTGTGTACCCAAAGGGTGCATTGTCTGTGTCAAGCTTGGAAGCACTGCCTCCATGCGGCTTGAAGAGAGCAAACAGGGCGATTCCAAGGGAGACCAAGATGCCACAAAGGTACTCTGCTGTCGTGTATCGCTTCCTTCCCACAAGGACTCCCATGGCCATGACTGGTAGCATTTTGCAAGATTTGGCGAGCACTTGAGCTGGATACGGGATGTATCGCAGAGCCACCACACCACATGCCGGTCCTATGCTGTTGGACAGTGCCGGTGGGACGAAGGCCCAGATCGGCGCGTTCCGAGGTCCTTCGATTGTGCTTCGTTTTGATTCTATCACGGCATCCTTTCCTCTTCCTTTTGTCGGATCGCTTCGTTTTTCTTCTTTTCGACTGCGTATCGCTTGGTTCAGGATCGCAGCGGTGATTGCGGCTCCTATGGCCTGCAGGAGGTTGAGTATCACGACGTGGGGAAGTTTCTCTCCATTCCAACCGTACGTTGCCACGGCGAGGTTCTCCTGCACAATTCCTTGCGCAAGGTACGCCACGTAGATGGCACACGCACACGCCACCAAACGCATGGCGGCATGTGTTGGCATGCGCAGCGGTGGACTTGGTTTCATCGTCGGTGTGTCGGACAATGGCTGGATGGATCCATCAAGTGATGGCTGGTTGGGAGACACATTCCCCCTGTGTCCATCTGGATCGGATCCATACCGACGGTTCCAAAGACTACCATGGAAATTCACGAAGGATAGAAGGAACAAATGCTCGTCTCAAGTGCAAGCAGAAATGGGTGAAGGGAAAAATTCACGCACCGGATGATTGGAGAACATGCGAGCCCTCAATACGAGCGAAGGGAAAGCGACAAACGCCATGCTTATTGCTAGGGAATGGAAATGAAGGGATACACGCATGTCTAATACGCAATAATTGTTGCATCAATGAACTTGCATAGCGAAATGAATTGCAAATCGTCGGCTAGGAAGCCAGCAACCTATCTTGGAGGATGGATTGTGATTGCATTCGACGAACAAAATTATACCCGGACACTGCAAGATTTCGGTCTCTCAATCACCCAATAGCGTGATCGTCCTTATAATGATGAACCAATGCCACCTTGGTAGGGAACGACATTTTGGTCGCTCATGCGCGAAAAGATAAGTTTGCATATTGGGCATGTATATCTTGCGCACCTTGTTGCATCAAATACCTTAGCTAGCTTAGAGTATGTACTTTTTGCTCGCACAATCCTTGCAAGCTAGGGTAAGGTGATGGGAAAAGATTTAGCTAGAGCCGAAAGAACATGGTATCTTTCATTCCCATGAAGACCAAAACAAGCTTTGTGCAACAATCATTGGCGTCGACCGCAATCCCATTGGTAAGAAATACCTTCTTTGCTGTCAAAGACGAAGTAGGTGAGATGGTTTTCGCATGTTTAGTAGATGCAGCTTAAGTTTTAGAAACAGAGCAACCCTCTCGCTAAATTTGCAAGTCAATACAAGGTACTCTCTCAAGAGTTAGAACCCACGCATGCACGAAAGCTCTTAGCTCGGGGGATTTCAAGCCAACAAAGAAGTTGAAGGGGATAACTAAGCCTTGTGTTCTTCTCATGATTAAAGTAGCGCTTTTGAATGATACATAGTTGCATTCATTACGAAGAGGCAAGATTGACTTGCTCTTTCTCGTGAATTTGAACTTGTTGAGCAGAATTCGAGCTGCAAGAGAAGGGGAAAAGCCTACACGCTTGGCACTCCATCAAAGGATGTATCATTTGCCAAGCAATTAAGAGGCCAATAAAGTCTTCCAACGGAAGGAGAAGATTATGCTTAGTTGATGCTACACCATCAATGCAAGGAGTACAAACAAGAATTATTGGGGATGGGGCCGTTTACATATCAAGTGCGCAATTGTGTTGACATGACGCATTCTTGTAAGACTGACTTTTCCCATTATGAAGGAATATTTGCCTTCACACAACGTCTAATCAAGAACCATCGAGTCAGTGGTATGAGAATCATCAATGCAATCAGATGAAAAGGGTACACCGCCATAGTAGAAACAATTTTAGGATTACTATGTGGTGTATTTGTGAAGTGTAAGTGCATGCCTTCGAAGGGAGATGGAAAAATACTTCTAAAGTTTGCTACAAACCGCCTTTAAGGACTCTTGCAACCCGAAATAGAGAGAACCTTACGTTCAATAGCAATTTTCGCTACAAGTTCCACTCTTCCGCTTTTTTCATCTTCCCTTGTTGGCCCTCAACGTAAGGAGATGATGAGGTTTCGTTGAAGAAATCTTTTCATCAAGCAGCGAAGAATTCTTCGGGCGCTCTTTGAAAGAAGCTTTTGAAGTAAATGCATGCACTTCTCACGCACGTTGTAGAGGGCAAAAACTTGCGCCATAGCACTATGTTGCACGTATATACAAGACCACCATACTACATTACGCTACACGGACGAACAAACAAAGGGAAGGAAAAAGAGTGGAGATGCCTTAGGACAAGCCAAAGATTTGTCTTCTGTAATTGGACCAATTGTTACACTACACCTACGGTTGATGAGCCGTGGTTTATGTGATAAAGAGGGATTCTAGTTAGAGGAACCAAGCAACAAGAAGTCAAGTTCTCTAGCCTTCCACTAAGTGCAATTAGAAATACATGCGCTTGAAATTTACATTTATGGGCGAAAAAATTGGAAAGAATCTGTGAGACTTGCAATAGCCCAAACTAGACCATTGTAGCTTGAAGCAAGCAATGCTACTAAAAGAACCCCGATCAGGTTGTACTGTTGAAAAACCAAAACAAGCGCCACACAAAATGCAATAATTTTTTTGCTTTGCATCTACTCCTGTTCACAGAACTCGCTATGTACCAACTAGATCATTCAACCACAGTGGATACAAATATTTTTGTAAAGGTGAAATTAAAAAAAGCAGCAACACCTCTTGCAATTGCAAGGAAGAGTGCTTCATTCCCTTGGGCGTTTTGAAGCACTGGCACGAGCCTCACTTTTACCCTGTTCACGGTAACGCTTCTTGCGAATTTCTTTATTGCGTGAATCTCGAAGAGCCCCTTCCTTGGCTAGCTTTTTCTCACGCAACTGCTGGTGCCTATTCTTCTGCTCTCTTCTCTTCCTTGCCTTTTCATTTCTCACAGCTTGAATCTGTTGCAGCAACCTACGTGCCTTCTTTTCCTCTGGCTCAAGGACAACAGAACGCTTTTGCTCAAGCGTAGGCCTTGAGCGTGGCTTGGCTTCCTTTGGTTTAGAGCCAAAAGGCAGTGTCTTCTGCAGTGCAGTAGGGATTCGCAGTGGGTTGAACTTACGTGGTGCTCGTATCACTGGCGTATATAAGCTATCCCCACGCACCGGAGCACCCAGGTTCCTCTCACGTCGTATATCTGCAACTGTGCGCATTGGCACCCATCCGCTTGGCTCTTTCCTGTCATCTTCCTTTGTTGACGGTTTTGTCAAGCCAATGGAGAGGGATGATGGATCACCTGGCTGCTCAACGGTTTTGGAGGATCTCTGCATGGCCAGCAAGTTGGTGACAGGATTGTAAAGTCGAGGAACCTCCACACCAACCCATGCACGTAGGGAGACAAGGTCGCTCAGCAATATCTTGTCTTCGAAAGTAGCACGGAAGCAGCCTTCGCCATGCCCCTCACCAGGTTTGAGAGGACGCTTGATTTGACCTCGTATGCCACTAACTGTCCTGACGGATGCCCCTTCAAACCGGGCGACTTCAAGCATGGAATTGAACATGCCACGAATGAATCCTGTATTTTTGTGAATTCTGTATGGTTCCCCAACAAGCTTCAACTTCTTCGTAACTGGTGCGCTTTCATCGACTTCCAGCACCACGCCAGTTGCACTGATACGCCATCCTGCCAAATTGTTGGAGGGCTTCTGAATTGCCACAACCCCTGTATTTGGCGGTAACGTAGGCCCGTAAAAAAAGGCCAAGCAGTGCATATGCTCAGGAGTATACTTCAGCATGCGGGTTCTTTTCTGACGCCGGTCTTCAATTGCATACACTGGAACAGACTGGAAACGCCTCCATCCTGCAGAGATAATGAGAGGATCTCGAGTTTTCAGCACTTTTTTGTGCCACCGATGCCTCTTGATTCGTACACGGACAAAACCACGTCCACTTTCTGTATTCAGTATTCCACCAATCAGTAATGGCTGGCAAGGGTCGAAATTCTCGATCAACTCCCATGGAATACGATGAAATAGAAGGCGCACGTACGTACCAGCAGAGATGCCCTCCATCTCCTGCCTAGTAGCAGGGTCCAATGACTCCATGTCTGCTTTTGTTGCAGCAGCACGTTCCTGTAGTTCCTGTTTCACAGCATCATAGAAGTTTTCTCCCCTTTCTGCATCTCTGTCAAATGCACTTTTACCTTCCGCGACCTTTCTGCTTGGATCTTTGCTCTCCTCTTCGTTCGCATCCACAGCTGCAGCCCCACCCTCATCATAACCTCGGTCAAAGCCTTTTTTCTTTGCAATTTTTCGGAGCTTCCTCTCTTCTTCAGCAGCCAAACTGGCACGGCCGCCGGCAAGACGAGCATTTGCTGCCTCGCGTGATAATGGCACAGCGGCATCAGCATCGCTTCCAGATGCCCCTTCAGAGCTTGGCTCTGTTATTCCGTCATCCTCAGACTCTACATCTTCAAAATCACCAACTCCCTCATCTGACTCATTTGAATCATCATCATTTGCTTCGAAACTTTCTCCCCTGTTCCCGGTAACAAATCTTTGCTTTAGAGATTGAAGCTCATTTTCTTGACCCCAAAAGTTGCGTAACTTTACTAAATCCACATCTATTTTCGAAGATTCGACATGGTTGAGAGCAGTTAGGCTGCTTTTGTCTGCCCTAGCATGTATTGGCCTGAAAAAGTCATCATCGCTATCATCCCCCTCTGAATCGCTTGAATGTTGCATCTCATCAATTGGTTGGGCCCGATTGTTCTCACCGTAGACAATATCTCTAAGGCTTATTTTTCCTGCTTTGAGTCTCTCCACATTTCTCTGCATTGTCTCCTTCCATCTACCAGCAAGACCAAGCCCTTCTTCGCCTTGTTGGATTTCATCAGCACCATCATCTTCAGACTCACTGGATGAGTTGGCTTCGTCGTTTGTATCAGAATCTTCCAAATCCAGGTCATCTGCACTTGAGCTACCATTCTGATTGTACTTGCAAACATTCAACTTCGGCGCTTCATCTGTCTGGATATCTTCAATCTCTGAAGCAGTGTTCTCAGAATCCAGAGACCCTTGCGACTCCGAATCACTACTCTCCAAACGTTCGTTCTCTCCATATGGCATGTGTGTTTCAGGAACTGGACGACGGTGCCTCCTTACTTTGTCAGCTGTACTGTGGCTTTCATTTGCATGTAAGTGTGTTCCATTTCCAAAGAGTGATACAGTGGTACCTGCTAACTTCTCGTCCACACCTAGCCTGGTTTCGTGTAGCTTTCGCACCATATTTATTCCAGTGTCTTCCAGCTCGTCCATTGCTTGGGTGCTTTCACCTTCTATTTTGGTAAAATGTGCATTGTGACTACCGCCAATATCTATGTACACAGCATCTTTATCATACAGCAACCCACCCACATTGGACATGGGTGCATACAACAACTTTTCTCTCTCATTCAGCCCACGTTTCTTGATGGTTTCCGGCAAAGGGCATGGATCAGGCATAATACTGACATCAGATATCCGCGCATCTCCCACTCCAGCAATGTGGACCTCCATTTCTCCCTTCAAGTTATTGCCTCGCAGGTAGCCGTAGCATGCCACACTTCGGTCACACTTCGGGTCCATTCGGATAGATTCTGGATTGGTTACATCCTCCATTCGATCCACCAACATGTACGGATGTGTCAAGCGCCAGCTCAGGGGTCTGAACTTTTGGACGCTGATGAACCTAGCCAAATTCAGCACCTCCCTCTTTGGATATTTTCCGTGCACGAGTCCTGAGAGGTAGAAAAGTTTGGCCCCTTCATATATTTCTGTCCAGAATCTTGCTTTCAGCTTTTTCTTTTGCTTCTTGAGCTGGCCTGGCGTCTTGAAGCCATCAAGGTGGGTGAGCACTCCCATTACCTTGGGAAAACCATGCACTTGAAGCAAATTCAGGAATTCGAACGTTTCCATTTCAAAGCCAAATGAACCATCCACCATGAGGAGCACAAGGTCTGCATACTTGGCAGCATCCACCATCGCATGAAGATCTTGGGGACATTCTACGAGGGTGATTCTTCTTGTTTTTCCAGTCACCAGTGTTATGGGTCCTTTTATGTCTGCAATGGTTTGCCTCGTGTAGTGTTTGACGAGGGATCGAATCAGCGTGCTTTTGCCCACACCAGGAGGTCCGTGAACGACCACTACGAATGGAGGCGGTTCCTCGACGGCTTTCTCAACCACTGGTGCATGCAGCCTCTTTTGATCCTTCTCGGCGGTTCGTGCTCTCTGTGCTTTCGCTCGTCCTCTGGACGCGAAGACGAACGCTTTGGGATTGTTCCCTTTTTTCGCCGCATCTCCTCCATGTTTCTGCTGCTTCTTTTTCTTCTTCTTGTCTGCTTTGGTGCCTGATTGACGTGCACGATGCTCCTTTCCTCCTTCCGCCATGTCCGCCGCCACCGTCCTTCCACACCCTTTCACACACCCCTGTGGTGTCACAGCCACACCCACACCCGGGTGGGATCGTCCCCTCTCACTCTCTCACTCACTCACTCGTTCCCTGTCCTTCTATCCCACAAGGAACGACATGCAAGCTCGAGGGACGACCGGGTTCGCCCACCCATACGTGGCCTTTGGTTGTGGAGGAAAGATGTGTCGCGTCGATCGCGAAATCACCCGACAATGCGCACTTGAAACGCACCCGAAGTCCTGCGACGTTGTGGGTGGGGAAACAAGCAAGTGCGGGGGTGGGATGCCAAGTCAAACCAAACGTCACGAGTGCGGTGTTCATCCCACCATGCAAATCAAATCGACTATCAAGTGCCGAGTGACTTCCAATACCGATGCAATGGAGGCTGGCCTTGAATAACATTGCCACTCTTGCTAGAAATGGTGTCACTGTCTACACCACCTTCTTGTTTCATCCTCCAATGTACGATGGAATGGGATGGAACGAAAAAGGTGCAACATGGCATCTCCAAGAATGTTGTTTCTCTCCACCTTCTAGTATTGGTCGAACTCCGGCACGATCGAGGAGTGGGACTAAGTGCTACTTTTTGCCAATCCAATCATATCCTTGTGATCCATCCTGGGCATAAATAGGAAGATATTACATGTTGTGGTTGTCCTTAGGGTAGAGGATGCAATGACTCACCATTCGAAGAGGACAAGACTTCGTGCAAAGTCCATAGATGGGTGCCTAAGGTATTAGCACGTACCCCGAAAGTTTGTACAAGGATGTCCCGCTTAAATGCTTGTTTTTGGACAACATACTCTATATTGTGGAGCGTATTTCTTTTATCAACAGAACTTACACTGACTAGGCGTTTTATGCAGTACAAGAGCCTTCCACGTTGATCACTTCGTAAGTTCATCGATGGTTTGCCTTCTGTTGATTTGAGAGCTTACTCTTTGAACCTTCATACCTTCGGTACAAGGCCATATAGAAGCTTTCAAGCACTAAACATGTGCATGCTGCTATGCGATCTATTGAATAGAATCATTCTTGTGCTTCGGAATCGGTAATGTGAAAAAGAAGCCAGCCAAGAATGACGAAAATCTCAAAGTGAATACCGGAAGCTACAAGAGGGACATGTTGCTCAGCGCAGGTCCCAATGCACAAACAACAATTCAAGAACAAGGCTTTCAAAAAATGCGTTCGGCGGAAAAACAAAAGAATTAACAAAGTCCAACGCAATGCGTTGCGGACGATCACTTCAAAGGTTTCTAGGTCGGGCCATCGAAACAGCCTTCGTGGATTGGTTGTCGCAATTCACCTCTCAAACCCTTCAAAACCAATAATATGAGACGGTTCTGCAGGTGGGTACGAGTAGATCATGTGGTTGAGTGTTTAAAACTACGTGCAAGCATAGCCGTCCCATGTGAATCTGATGGCGCGGTGGTGCGAGAGCGACCGCACTCTTTTGTTCGTTTTTAGAAGATGGCAACGGATGCCGGTGCACTCAGATTTCTCGAGTCTCCACTGTACTTCGTTGGTTGTTTGCGTACCAAGGAAAGCCATTCTCCATGTCCAATTGTACCCATCCAATAGAAGTGTCCGCTCCCGAACCAACATGCATGCGATGCTAGGATTTGAAAGGTGCACGCCATGCGTGGATGGGGGATTCTCGGGTGTCTTGCCTTGGTTGATTGTCTTGTCTTCTCGGTATAGTACCTTCTAAGGTGTGGATTTAATTGGAACGAAAGTTGCACGTACTGATAGATGTTGACGTGGTTCATGGGACAGCGTGCTCAAAAGGGCCAAATTCTTTGATTCGCGATTTCGCAAGCTATCGAACTGAAGGAAGGTTGAAACGGATGTAGGACCACCGAAAAACGTAAAAGAAGTGGGCGCCATGGACCGATGGGACAACGCATGAACGTACCAAGCGAGGGAGAGCAAGTTCGTGGATCAGCAATCGTTTTCAAGAAAACTCAAAGATAAAATGAACGCAAGAGATGGTGTGTACAAGGTCCGCCATCATCTATCCGAAACCACCCCCGAAAGAGGAGGTTTCCCAGCGCAACAATCCAACGAGTACAAGAGGTCCATCAAGACCACGACCAAGGACTACTAGGCCCACGGATTCGGATTCCTCGCGTCGCGTGATCGGGGATCGCGTCCACCTGATGTCCATTCCACCCTTTGGCAAAGGAGGAAGGCCAGAGACGATTGGAATCCAGAGTGGTGGCAGGGATCTAGGGACTCCGCCTTCGAACTGAAACGGGTGCCTCGATTGATGACACAATCCCAACGGTTGGATGCTTCCTTGGTTCCAAGATCTCCACCACCATCCCCCGTTCTAGAGACGGATGGATTACGGTTCAGGTTCAGCCTATGAGACAGGATCGATGGGAACTAGATAAGGCAGATGGATATGGATATCAGGATCAACCTTGGATCGGTTCTGTAAGGCCCCCATTAGAAAAGGTGCCTCTGGGCAGGTCACCTTCGAAGACCTGGTTCGAGACGGAGCTCGAAGACCCAAGCTCCGTCGAGTTAGAAGCCCTTCAGTCCTGGAATACCCATGGTTGG
>JBBULP010001550.1:0-11081 GCA_038048775.1 Picocystis salinarum
GGCGGCTCTCCCTTCGAGGTCAAGATCAACTTAATTACAAAGTGTGAGAGAGAGAGGTTAAGTACTCCTCTCCATAGAGGAGTAACCATCCATTGAAGGGGTTCAATGGGTGAGGAATCAAGGGGGGGATGCCCTGGTTCCTAACATAAGGCCAAGATTGCCCGATTCATTCTATCTTTTCAGTACACCGAGCTTGTGTACGAGGAGATGCACGTCCTCGAACGCAAGACAAGGGACTGGGAACGAAAGCCACGCTTGCTCGAACCACTCCACCCTTGGTAAGCATGCGGGTCCCCTGCGTATTCTTTGCGCTCTCGTTACTCGAGATTTATCGACTCATGCGTCCGGGACCGTGAAGGTGGACGTGTTTCGTCGAAACGTGTACCACGTCTTCGCCATCCTACGTGTGCGTTTGTCCTTTTCTTTCATCGCCCTGTTCATGGCTTGGGGAAGGTGGAATTGTCTTCTTCCGTCCATGGACGCCAAGGATGCATCATTCCCCGTCAACGGTGTCGAATTGACTAGGACACGTCAGACGTACTCGTGTACCTCCGAGCAAAGAGAATCTTCTCCTTTTTTCTTCGAGAACTCACCATCGATCATACGACGACGGCCAAGACGTGTTTGGAACGGTGCAGCTGCGACCATGCGCACGTGGAAGAGGACGTGGAGGACGAACAACGTACGCGTTCCTACCACGGTGGCCGCAAAAAAACATACGGGAAGGAAACACGCCGCAGATGAGATCGAAACGCAGAAGAGCAACGCACACGACCGAAACGGTGCACCGACACGAGCTGGTCGAAACCGTCGAACTCAAGGATGGGCAACGAAACCAAAACCGAAAGGATCCAAGTCGGAAAACTTCCAACAAATAGAGGGACAGGAAGAAGGTTGGAGGTCGAGGGAAAAGGTGGGAAAGCAACGCACGAAGATCGCAAAACCAGCACTTGAGAACGCACCAAACCTATCCGTCGAAATAGAGACGGCTGAAGGTCTCCCTGTGGCAACACCAAACCAAATCAAACCCGTGCGTGGACCCAGCTCTCCGCTGTACGTCAAGAAGAAAAGAAAGTGGGAAGCCGAAACCGACTGGCTGCTCATGGGCGTGCAGAACGAAGCCATCGAAGATCGTGTGTTCGATGCACTTGTCGAAAAACATAAACTGGAACAGAGATGTAGGCCCTTGGTGAGCTATCTGTATCAATTGGGATTCCGAGATGCAGAGTTTGCCAAACTGATCGATGCACGCGTGGAGGTGCTCTCTTTGACTGTGGCCACGGCCAAGAGCCGTGTCCTGTACCTCTCCAGCCTAGGCATCCAACCCCAGGATCTGGTCAAAATCATCGCCAAGCATCCAAGGGTGTTGGAGTACCGAACAGAAAGGACCATGAAACCAAGGGTCGAATACCTGAGGGAAATCTGCGTGGAGGAACAAGATCTGGCCAAAGTCATCACACGGGCCCCGGTGCTCTTGGAACTGAGCGTGAACAAAACGCTTCGTCCACGCGCCCAATATCTCACCCAGGAAGTTGGTATACCTGAAGACGCCATTGGAAAATTGGTCACCAAACACCCTGCGGTGCTAACCTACAACAGCGACACGATGGTGGCCCCAAGGATGCGCTTCTTCCTGGATCTCGGTGTATCGAAAGAAGGGCTTGCAAAAATGGTCACAAGGCACCCCCAGCTGCTCCATTATTCCATAGACAGTATGAAGCCAAGGCTCGATTACTTGCAGGCGATCGGCATGAGCGAAGAGGAAATTGTCACCACTGTATCCAGGCTTGGGACGCTCTTTTCCCTGTCGATTGAAAGCTCCCTACGGCCAAAATTCGAGTATCTCACCGCGGAATTAGGTGGGGATGTGCAAACGGTGGCGAAATTCCCAGCATACTTTTCCCTTTCTCTGGACAAGCGGATTCGGCCAAGGCACCAGTTCCTGTTGTCAAGGAAGGGCCTTGCAGGCAGCAAGATGCCTATGAAGTATCTTTCGCTGACAGATAAGGATTTCGTCAGCTTGGTGGATAGTACACTGAAGGAATACGAAGAATTCAAGAACGAAATGCTCGTCAGGGACTTTGCAGTGAAGTTTTCCACCTGCACCATCCCTAGCAAAGTTTAGGAATAAATCAAGAGCTCAGGCAGCGCTTGTTGTTTGTGGGGTTTATCTACAGTCTTGCCCTGTTTTGGACCCCTCTGATCTGTTGCTGCACTTGGACAGCTTTCCCACGCTGGGTTACTAGCAGCACAATTCCGCCCCGCGTTTCCTTGAGTAGCTGCAGCCCAGCCTTGGCAACCTCTACCGGTTCCAGTGGTTCCTTTCCCAGACTCTTGATCAGTACCAAAGCTTCAGATTGGCCCAGCTTCTGTTGGAGATTTTCCAAGAGCAGGGTGCGCGTGAACTCTGGGCAGAGTGTGCAGACGCAAATTCTCTCTTTCTCTGCGAGATGCGTCAGACTCCTTCCCAGTTGCACTACGGCAGCTTTGGTTGCTGCATAGACTGGTGCGTATTCCATGGGATACAAACCTCCGGCAGAAGCGACGTTAATGATGTGCCCCCCTTTGCCAGCGGATTTCATACACTGCATGGCTAGCCTCGTGCCGTGCAGGATGGCCACGAGGTTGACATCCACTACGTCTCTCCAGTTTCGTCCGTTTCGCTCCTCGTCTATCCTTTCGCAATAGTCCCCTTGTTCACCTATCCCGGCGTTGTTGCAGCACACTTCCAATCCATTGAAACGCGCCATATGTGCTTGAAAGGCGTTTTCGAGTTCCATTGGTTTCGTCACGTCCACTTGCAAGGCGACGCATTGTCTTCCCGCACGACGCACCTCCGCTGCTGTACGTTCTGCTGCATCTCCGTCCAGATCCACCACGGTCACGTGGTATCCGTGTTTCGCCAGTAGCGTTGCGAACGCTTGGCCAATTCCTCGACCTGCGCCCGTCACGAATGCGGAACGCTCCGACGTGCACGAGGTGCGCTCCTCCTCTCCGCGAAGCATCTGCGATGGTTCGAATGTGTGTCGTTGTCGCTTCGATCCTTCGCTCGTGGCGTCGGTCACCACCGTCGACCACCGAAACGGAATCGTTTGCGGTGCTTGGACGGATGGAAACGACGCCGAGAAGACCCTCGCGATCCAACGCCGATCGCAAGCGTCTCGACGAATCCGTGCAATTCATCGCGTGGGCGAGATGCAGCACGTCAAAATGTGGGTCTGAATCATCAACAGCATGATTGGAGCGTCGTCGACGAAGGAGAAACGTCCCAACACATGGATGGACGGAAGCATACACTGGCGCATCGACGGTAGTCCTGCTTGTGCCCAGCATTGGATGCAATCCGAACCAATGCATCCCGCCGTAGAGAAGTACACCCTGCCAAGGAAGAAGAGGTGCAAATGTGCAACGTGCAGGCTGCTCTGACTGCTCACTGTTGATTCGACACTATGCAGCCTAGCAGAAGCGTGAAAAGAAATGCGTGGAAACACTGTCGTCACCAGCAAGTCAGGCATACTGCAATCTGGGACGCTAGTAGCGCCCACATCTCGTGAAAGCGCAACGGCAAAAGGCTACTTATCACGAAATTTTCAAGCAGACGGTCCTCGCAAGAAGCCTTTGCAATGGATGGGACCAGGCCGCAACAAAGGACCATCACCCCCAACCGCTGGAGGACCACACCATACCTAGGAAATTACAAAAAAAGCCATTTGCTTCTTGATTCGGGTGTGCTTCTGCAGAAAAATGAGCATATATTGTCTTGAAGATACACGGACGACGTTGCAGTCGGAACTCTGCTTTGATAGCTCACAGGTTTACCTGGATCAGGAACATGGAGGAGAACTCAACAGCATCTGCAGCTGCTGCTGCGGAAGGGATCTCTCATCCACATGCACAAACCAAAGATTTTGAGGAGATGTTGGTATGAATGCCTTCGAAACGTAGTCTCTGAAACAGGGCCATATTCACTGAAGGGAGGGAATGCTTGAGCTCTTCTGACCTGATCTGGGGGGAAGCTGTCCAGCAGGCATGCTTTTGGGATTCTGACTGGCAGCAGGAGTTCCTTTCACAGTTTTCCCATTGATGTTGCTCGCAGCCTCCGCAGCAGAAGCAGCAGCCTGGGCAGCGGCCGCGGCTGCCTGCACTGCTGCTGCAACAGCCTCAGCAAGCGCCACCCCAGGATCTTTGCTTCCGCCGCCTGAATATCCTGTGCCCCTGTAGCCATTCTCTAGCTCTGCGATCCTTTGACGCAGCTTCTTGTTTTCGACCAAAACATCGGCAAGCTCGGTCCTGCTCTCCAATTCTTTTCTCCTGGCTGGATTGACAAATGCGACCTTTGTGATCCACATAGCCAGCACTGCAGTTCCTGCGTACGGTGATGCTCTTCTCACCTCGGGCGGGAGGGTCATCCACGCTTCCAAGGCGTTTTTCTTCAAGCTCTCGTAGGTGGGTCCAAACATGTCCACGTCGACTTTCATGCCCATGTTCAACCCTTTTCCTTTGAATTTCTCCTGCATTTTTTTGGCACCATCCGAGAACTTGGCGCCTGCTTTTCCCGTCTTCACGTCTTCGGCGAACGTCTTCCACCACGGTCGGTTGGCCTGCACGGCCCCTTCGACTGCTTCGGACGCTTTTCCTGCGGCCTGCTGCCTTGCCGCAGCTCCTCCTCCGCTGCTTGGATGGCTCATTCCTGTGTTTTTTCCCGTCGTCTCGGATCCTTTGGACGTTCCCGTGGGATGCGTTTTGGTTTGGTTGGTGTTGGTACCACGGTTGCGGATCCCGTTCTCCGTCGCACGCGTTGGTTTTCCTTCTTCTGCACCCTTTTGCACCTGTTCCACGCGTGCACCAGGTTCTCGTCTCTCGTGTGCCCTCTGTTTTCCTTCCTGCACGGCCTTTCGAAACCGATTCCACGCGTCCATGCACGTGTCCTGGTGGTGTCGTGGACACTGGTGGTGAACCGGTGGGTCCACACCACGATCGAAATCTCGATCCATTCGAAAACAAGTCGATTCCTTGGACCATCTTCGGGTGGTCGTCCAGGACGTTGTTTCGTTGAAACCGAAGATCCACACAGAACCGTAGGGTCCCACGTCCAACCGTTGCGGAAGGAAGAACCCAAAGGAAACGGAGCGGATTCGAGTCGGGATGGGTCCAACAACGAACAGGAAGTGGATTCGAGACCCTGCACGAGACATGGATACCTACCCCTTGCAATCAGGAATTCTTTTGGAGGGAAGCCATGACGCCCAGAGGAGCAGGTCCTGGGTTCCTCCCCACCAGCTATTGGGTCGATCTCGACCTGAACCCACCAAGCGTTCTTCCAACACAGGGTCGTTGACACTCCTCGGATACAACACCCCATTCATACAAAACGAAGAACGACAGGCAACAGTCGCGTCCAACATGCAATCACAGTCCAACCAATGCAGCATAGGCGTAGGTCAAGAAACCAAAGGTGGAAAGGTCGATTTCGGATGGACGTGCATCTCCCTCTCCAGATTGGACGGAGAGACAAGCGACAAGCGGAACGCCACGATGGACGACCACGCACCATCTTCAGACACAGCATTCAATGAGAAGAAGTCGTCGACGTAGAAGCGATGTGGCCGTTCCCAATGCTGATCTCGAAAAGACGGTCGATGGGCGAAGCTTCGGACTGAAATGCACGGCAAGATCCATGCGAACAAAATCAGCCGAATGCACGACGGTCTGTCGCGTCGTGAATGGACTCTGCCTAACAAACTTGCTCTACACACCATCGCAAAACGGAACAACGCATCGATCCAGCGTAATGGCGAAATATTCGATACCAAGCGAGATACAGATAATCGTGTAAGCAAACGCCTCCTTTGCGAAGCGGAGCAGGAGCATCGTACGCTGAATTGTCTATGAATGTATCCACTTGAACAAAGGTTGCGAAAGCGCAGCTATTAGACTGCATGAGACAAGGAAAGATACCTCTCCAGCCCGAAGCTCCTGAAGAGAATGGTTCAAAGAACCATTGGTCTGCCGCGTGGCATGCAACCATCAGCGGTAGGGTGGATTTTTGTAGCCCTGAAATTGAGGGGCCAAGTACGCACTAGAGGGTACCAACCCTGCACAATAACAAAAGATGGAAACGAAACATGAACAACATCATCTCAATGACCAATCCAATACGCGCAGAGGAGAGCAACATGGCAAATCAGGTGCACCGGATGCTGGTAGCTTTCATTGCATCTTCGTTGGACAGATGAAGAAGTGGAATAGCATGCAACCCTATCAGTACCATTTTTTGTATATTACTGTGGAAGAAGAAGATGGTCTTTCCACAAATTAGTTTAACGTTTGGCACTTTTCTATTTAGGTGTCCATGCGGATGGGGCCAAGACGCTCAGATGGGAAAACCAACGCACAATCAAGTGTGAAGCAGCAAGGCTGACCTACACCATTATTCCATTGGTTCCACAAACGTGGGTAGGAAACGGCATTAAAAGTGCTTGTGAGCAGATCGCTCGTTCTCCGCCAAACAGTCACTCTCACAAAGGTGAGGCAGTACCAGGATTTTCACCATTGAAGCCAGTATCTTGCCACCAGGACTTCCCATGGCTCTGGTACCAGTCTACGGTTGCTCTTAGACCCTCCTTCCAGGATACTTTCTCAGACCATCCAAGTCTCCGCAGCTCGTGGTCCACGATAAAGTGCCTCTCGTCAATAAATGAGCGCTTTGGTACAAATACTATGTCTGATTCCTTTCCCTCTCGCCCCAGGGTCCTAAGAATATCCTGAGCAACATCCATCACAAGCCTCTGACCCTCTGGACCAACCGTGTAGGTTTCATTGTCCTTACCTTTCAGAAGGATTGTATAGAAAGCCTCTACAACATCTTCTACATAGATGAAGCATCGAACAGCAGAGCCCGTTCCTTGGACTGGGAGTGGCTTGCCATCCAAGGCAAGCAGTGTAAACTTGGGTATGACCTTGTTCGGAAATTCGCCAGGCCCATACACATTGCATACCCTAACAACAATGGTGGACAAACCATAAGAAGTTGTGTAGGCCTTGGCCATCATCTCTGCTGCCGCCTTTGCTGCTGCATACGGATTTGGCGGCTCATACTTTACTTCCTCCTCCTGAGCAGTTTCTGTGACCGTGCGTTTTTCGCCATATACCTCGTCTGTACTGGCATAGATGAAACGTTTGATCCCGCCGTAGAGTCGTATCGACTCGAGGAGAAAGTGTGTGCCCACAACAATATTGAGTGTGAATTCCAAGCTGTTGCCCTGATTTTCAACTACCGTCTGCGCTGCAAAGTGGACGACCGTGTCCACATTATACTTCTCGTATATCAGACTTAGAAAACCTTCGGAGAGGATGTTTCCCTTGATGAAGAGGAAACGATCGTTCTGTTCCAGCTCACGGACAGTTCTCTCGCTACTCGTCGAAGACATTTTGTCGATTCCGATCACAAGCTGCAAGTTTGGATCTTTCAAGAGTTTACGCGCAAAGTGCGACCCTAAGAAGCCGGCCACACCGGTGACCAGAAGGACCCTAGCTTCAAAACCTTCCACAACGTCCGCATTTGTCTCTCTACCATGCACCATTTTTGGCATTGCGAGCTCTTGACGCAGCTTCCGACCGACCTGTTACTCTACGTTTAGGAAGGGATGAAACGAGCAGCAACGGACGCGGCGCTTACTCGTCTATCCGACCCCGCGGCCTCCAACCGGCCAAGCCAGTGTGCATTGTTGGGGTCAAGGTCGCACCACCTTTCGAATCCGGCCTGTTACCAAGACTGGATTGTCAGGGTCTGCCAAGAGAGAAGACCTACGAATCGGTCGACATCGAGGGAGAGCCCCAAAATGGTCTGAAATCGACGGTCTGTTCCAGATACCGTCCCGTTTTCCGTGGGGTACTATTGGAGGCATCGGCACAATCAAACCAGAATTCTTCAGCATGATTCTAAAATTCCGTGAGTGATGACAACAAAGGTCAACCATGTTTTCCATGGAATTTATTTCAAAAGACAATGATCTGTTTTGAACGGTGCCCGCATTTTAGCCAATCACTTCCCAAGAGGCAGGCTGTCGTGGGACTTGACCATCTGCCTTGGGTCAATGTAGTACAAGTAGACCGAGCAGCTGCACACTATGATGCCAAGCATCAGTTGAAGAGTAAAAGCTGTGCCCAATACCAAGACAGAAACAACAGTGGTGAAAAACATCGCGAGGCAATTTGCGTAGATCTTGGCAATTGTATCGACATACTTGATTATCCAAGAAATCAACAGACCACTTACTGCAAGATTCAGGACCACCAGGACTGTCCGGAAGTCGTAGCCATGGAAAAAGACCGATGGATGGAACACGGTGAAACCACCACCAGAGTGATACACAAAGTACATGGCATTGAAAATCACGCCATAGCAGTACAGATGTACGTTCTGTAAGTTCAAAGATTCATCGGTGCGTTTCATTGCGTACTCGGTGAAGACACCTGCAAACCCAGAGAGAAAGGTTGCCACCAGTGCAAGAATGTATCCAATGACAGGGGCAGAAAACATCGATCCCCCTTCTGTGCTTATCTGTGTTGTTGCCGAGCCTGCTGTCAGAAGTATGAGGGCCATCCACTTGAGAATGGTCAACTCCCTTTTCAGGAAAACACGGAATAAGATGCCCGTACTAACTATCTTCAAGTTTCCTATGACTTGGAAGGTGGGGGCATCCAGATACTTCAAAATCACAAAAACAAGATTGTTTGTTGCAGTGTATATCATGGCCACCATCAAGAAATAGCGGCTCCCTAAGAAAGATTTGACAGAAAAAAGTTCCTCTTTGTTGTCATGTTGGCTGTAGAACATCCAGAAGGAGATGCACAGCTTCATGAACTCTGCCACGAGTGGGACGGTTGCGAAGTTGTAGAGGTAACGCCCGTCTGTTTTCGACGCCACTGTGAGCAGGCCAAAGCTGGTCGAAAAAAATGTGAGCGAAGCAATCACCACACCCGTATTCCATCTTGCAGGGTTCACAGTCCACATGCTGCTACGTCGCCGCGTGGAGGGTCTCCCTACCTGTCCCGAGAGGAACGCCGTGATGACTCAGGATCACAGGAGATCACTCGTTCACTGACTCGAGGGCGGAACCTGTTCCGATGGAACGCACAGCTGATTTGCGGGTGAAAGGCTCCCGAACACGTCCCTCGCTCCTCGATCCGTGGTAGGGTGCAGGCACGCAAACGGACAAGGGGACGCGGTCAGGGTCGTGTACCCGAGATAGGGATTACCACCTGGGGAGTTCAGATTCCGGCGCAACTTATGATTTTAGGTCTGATGGTTTCGACTCGACATATGCCCCCTTCTTCCGGTTCTAAGAAGTTTAGATTCCGGAGGAAAACTCACCTCTTAACGGGCAGTTGTTGAAGCCGAAGAATGGAATCCGCATTTCGAATGCTTGTCGGTCGGAATGCAAATGACCTACACGAGACGCGCTACGGGTTTTGGCAATCGCAAAAGCCGGGGAAGAGAGAAGTGCGAGGGGAGATTTTCTTAGAAGTTGGATATCGGACGCTACGTCCATGTTGCAGACGGAGGTTAGAATCGCTGCTGAGGACAAGACCCCGCCATAGTATGCTAGCACTTGATTGATAGTTGTCGCTGTAGGAGCAGTATCGACATCGGAACGTGTGAGCATGTGCTCATCAATTTGTCGCACACGGGGAGAGCATGGCCATGGTTGAATCCCTAGCCTTTCAATTCAATAAGACGTGAGGACGCATATGGATGCGGTTGAATTCAACGGAGATTGTAATCCGTAATATATTAGATGTATACGCGGTGGCATTCAACTCATGAAATGTGATGCATGCACTCGTTCATTCCATACACCATGTTGCGTGAATGTTCTCGAAGCATCGGGAGGCCTTCGCATGGAAGACATGGGCACAAATCCCCGTAGACAGACATCAACCTCTAAGATACCCACCATCCCGTTTAACAATGTTAGGAACCATCCTCCTAACATGGTTCCTCATCCATTGAACCCCTACAATGGATGGTTAGTCCCCAAAGGGAAGTGGTACTTAACCTCTACCCCACACACTTTGTTATTAAGTTGATCTTGACCTCGAAGGTAGAGCCGCCTCCCAAGCGCCTCCGAGGCAACTTCCTCCGCACCGGCGGAGTTCAAGAGCAAGGAGCTTCGCTCCTAACAAACAAGAAACTCAAAAGAAATTTTCATGCGCAATACAGGTGCTATCTTCGTTGTCCATCAACCAAGTTGGAGAGAACCTCTACTACGCACTAAGGGGACGCATTCTCTAGCAGACGTGGGAACAACGGAAGTCACGTGTAGAGTGGTTACCTTTCCTCAAAGATTCGACATTCCATCAAGGGCGCTACTATAACCTTTCAAGTTACAACTATCGAAGGAGTGACTTTTGTTTCTCGTACATTTTGGGATGCAAACTCGACAGTGATCTTTACACTTTCCGAGGAATTAAGCTCCGTAGTGCGTTTGACTTGAGGCGAGGGCATCATATTGAGGTTCGTTTGCCCGGGCTTCGTCATGCCATGTGCACAAAACTAGGAGCGGCGAGTGCATGGTTTGTATGTGGTGGTGAAACAATTGGTGCATATTGTTACAAAGCGTCCGTGAAGGACGTTGAACACACGGTGGGCAAGTGATGGTCTCGGCTCTCCACACGGAGAGGTGACGTTCGGCTTTCTCGTTGGGCTCCCACAAGGGAGCCTAACGCTTGTATGTTGTTCCTCGCCTTGGAGGAAGGGCATCGATGAAGCCTCCTTTGCTACGCTTTCTTCGGCGTGCTGATGGCGCGCTCTTCTCCTGAAGAGTCGCCACGAACGTGTCGTTGAGCAAGTTGACAAGTGTTTATAAAGCAAAGAGGCGACTACTTTGCCTACCTCTCTTCCTCCCTCACCGCCTCTCAAGGGCGGTTGGAGGTTGGAGCGACTGGGCAAAAGTAGTTGCCCACGTGCTCCCTACAGTTACTTCTGACCGTCCATTGTGTTCGCCCCGGGGCGAACGTGAGCTGGCAGTGGTATCTTTGCCGTCCATGTCCCCCAGATTGATCCTGTCGGAAGGAAG
>JBBULP010001557.1:0-10786 GCA_038048775.1 Picocystis salinarum
CCGCCCAACCGTTTCGGCTGCCGCGGCGACGACAACGAACGCACGAACGAACGCGAACGCACGTCGACGCCACCACCACCGACGCTTTGCGCCACAGGAAAGGGAGGTGGGCGCTCAGGCGCCACACAATTAGGGTGCTGTCAACCTTACAAAAAATGCCCTAACAGTCTCAAGGACGAAGCATGTGGATATTGCGCACCACTTTGTTCGCAATAGAGTGAGCAGGGGAGAGCTACAGATTCAGTACATTCACTCTTCGGATCAGCTGGCTGACTTTCTTACGAAAGCTTTGGGACCTACCAAGTTGCAAACAGCCATTCAGAAACTTGCTTTGATTCAAGACCAGGCCCCAAGCAGGAGAGAGTGTTAAGCATGCTCGCCCCTGGTCTAGAAAAGACGCGTCCCCAATGTGGGAGCCTCTAATGTTTACGGTATCCTTCGAGGAATGAGGGAGCTTCACAGCTCCTCGAAGGTACATGCCCTCAATCGTGCAGTGAAATGCCGCAGAGGATCTGAAGGCTCTATAGAGCCGGTCCTCTGCGGGTTATGGGCGATGTTGCTCAGTGTAACCTCAGCCGCCCGTTGTGGCCATGTAACAGATTCAGAAGTACGAAGGTGGCGACCCACGAACGTGTACACAAAGTCGCTTCTTACACCATGAAAATTTCCTCTTCCAGCTCACCGTTCAAGAATGCAGTTTTGATGTCAATATTCCGTATTTCCAAATCTTTTGCAGCTGCCAAAGTCAATAAGAGACGAAGGGTACTCTATTTCGCTACAGGTGAAAAAGTCTCGTGAAAGTTCTATCCTTGATATCTGTTTGTAGCCTTTTGCCACCAGCCGACCTTTGAAACGTTGTATATTTCCATTCCTGTCATACTTAATTTTGAAAACCCATTTGCACGGCAAGGGATTTACGTCTGGTGACTGCTGCACAACTTCGTAAACATTTTGTTCACTAAGACTGCGAATTTCTTCATGTAAGGCCATTTTCCAACCATCACTATGAGGACAAGTTATTGCATCTTGAAAAGTTTTTGGTTCTTCTAGCATGACAATTGCAACCCAGTACGGCTGTGGCGGAGTGCGCGTTCGGATAGGATATCTTCTTTGTTGTATTGTTTCGTTGTTGTTCTCTACTCGTGTACTCTGTGTTTGCTGGCTCTCAGTGCGAGTGGCGCTTGAATCGGTGTGTTGAGCAGTATTTTGAGTTTGTTGAAATAGCATTTCCTTCACTTACAAAGTTGCCTAGGAATACGGCACAAAGTGGTAGCACACATTTGAATATTGAGAGCAGGTCAAGTATAGTAACAGCTCATAGCTTAAGCAGAAAATAGTATATTAAAATCAGAATATGCAGATTAAATTTTCAGAGTTTATTCTCTGTTGGGGATGTACGAACCATTACGTAATGGTATCTCAGCGAATCTTCGAGATTCGCATATACACACATCCAATGGTTGTAATTGACAAAGACAACAACGGAATACAACGAAAGGCTTGCTCGTCCACGTTGTTCAACAAGTGCGCACCAACTCTCGAAAGGATAGACAAGGTCTCTCAACGTAAAAGTCTACTAACTTCAACAAACTTTCCAACTATTTTTGAAGGGTATTTAAGAACAAAACAGCGTTGGTCAAATCTTTTCAGCTTTGTCATATCATGCTTGCGTTTGTACAAAAGCTCGAACGGAGTTTTGTCATGAGGTTTGCATGGCTAACGATTCCTGGCATACAAACAATATTCAACCGCATGATTCTAGAATTCCTTATCCAGAACAAAATCCAGCATTACACCACGGACCGCCTTGATTGTTGTTCTGTTGTTACGTTTAGCATTACCATGTTGCTGTGGTGTGTATGGTGCACTTGTTTCCTTCTGAATGCTACTTGATTGAAGGAAAGAGTTGAGTTCTTCATTTAGGAATCCCTTTCCACGGTCACATTTGATTCGTTTGACTCCGATACATATTTGTCGTTCGAATTGTTTTAGCACTAAAATGACCGTGCTTGCTATGTCTGATTTTCGCAAGAGGGGTCTCACAATTCCAATTTTGCATCTTTCATCAAACATGCTTAGGACATATTTTTCACCGTTCATTTCTTTTGGGGGTGATGAGACCCTTCAAGTCCATATGAATGAGCTCACCTATGTTTGAGATGTTTCCTTTGTTTCTTTGGAATAATTTGTCTTCTTTATTTTGCACGCATGCAAGTGTCACAATTTTGAATGTCTGATATTTCGTTAGGTGGGATGCCTACAATAGTTGACCTACGCTTGCTTATTTGTCCAAAATGTGCTAGTTTACGATGCCAACTAGGGGAACTAAATACGTTTCTTGTTTATTTTGCAGCACATATAGACTATGTACCTTTGAAGGTGTGAATAGCATGTTTTTCACTTTTCAAATATTGCAACTATCATCTTCGAAATGGACATTGCAACCCATGTCAATTAACTCTTCAACAAATATAAGATGTACGTCTTACTCATGACAAAAGAAGACATTTTTGATCTGAATGTACCTTGTAAGTTCAACACTACCTTCTTTCATTGGAATTACTACAAGTCCATTCCCAACATCAACCTTTTGTGCCGTTCCTATGTCTGTGGCTTTGATGAATGTTCTTCTTGGGAGCGAACATGTTTCGTTGCACCATTATGAGTGATTCATCAATAACCAAGTAGTACGCCGTTGCATTGGGCTTTTCTTCGTGCAAAGAGCAATACTTTCTTCGTGTTCACTTGGTTTCCGTTGTTCCTTTGTTGATGACGAGGTGAGCCATTCAAAAATCATCACTTTTTTTGGTGGGAACTTTTTTCCTACAATAGGAACAAAGCCGTTTTGGTTTACGAACACTCGCAAAAAGCACCATTTGCCCTATATTTTCTGCTTCTTCCAACATTTGTAGGTTGAGCTTGAAGTAGCAGGTTTTGAAGTTTGAGCATGATCAATTCACAAACCTTGGCGAGCATAATAGCCTTGTTGGCATATTCATCAAGGTAGCTTGAATATAATTACTACAAAGACATACATTGTAGCACAATAGTGCCATTGATAGAAGGCTCTACTAGCCCTTGTTGCCCTTGCTAGCTCCTTGATTGTGAGAAAGTCCTTCAACATCGGATCTAGTTTGGTTCAAGACCTATACAGTTGAAGATGCCCCCGTTCAACTTCAATGCTTCGTTTGAGACCCAAAGACCAATGACCGATAGAATTACTTCCAATATGTATCACTTGAAGTGATTGAGGAATGTTTGTTCGTTCGGAACCCCCACCAATTAGTCGAGGGCTCCTAGAGCATCCAACGGCCTTCCGATTCGCATGTGGAACCCACGTGTGCCCCTTAAGACATTCGTAGTAGTCGAGAGAAGCCTTAAAGACCGCCCATCCTCCCAGTGGGCCTTTCTCCCGTTCGCCCCACCCTTGTGCCACTTCTTGGGTGGATGAGTCCCTGGTGCGAGTGTTCCGCCACGATGTAATTTCAAAACGCATTGGGCATGAATCTCCCTCATTTTCAACCCTCTTTCACGTGAGGAGTGTGTGATTCTCCTTACCCGCGTGTCTCTTGCATCTTTCTGCCACGCAGAGAGGTGTGACGTTTGGAAACCAATCCTTTATGTTTTGTTCGAGAGTCGAAATGGGAAATCGTGCCGTGCGCCTACGCGACGCATTTGGGTACTGTTTTTTTCACAAAACATTTGCAATGCTTGCGCTCTTTCTTATGCGGTCTGGTTTGTGGCAATAGGGCGCGTGGTAGGGGAGAAACGTGGCCAAAAGCGTATGTGAAGTAGACAGAAGCGACTTGCTTGAGGTGCATCTAGTTTTCGGCCCACAAAATCGCGCATAGGACGTTTTGAATGACAGAAATGGTACCACTAGATGATGATGCTGAGATATAGTGAACGAAAGGTCATATACGTCCATCCAACGTGTACATTGAAAGGTACAGAGGATCAAAGTTCTTCCACCTCACTAGCAAGAAAGCGAACACCAACGGATCCCAACAGGGAAACGGACTGCATCGCCTTGTCCCGGGCAGGGATTTGAGTTTTAGGGCAAGCTTGCTCGATCGAAACGGTGCAACGCAACACGAAGAGCAATGTTCATCGAGTGATTCATCCACGATTCGATCATCCTTGGCTGCGATGGGCACGCACATAAGAACCCCTTCTCTGCCCGCCAAAAAAAATGGCACAGGGTGGGGGTGAAAATGTAGTCGGAGGGAGTCAAAATTCGATCGCACTCCCCACCGAAGGCTAGAGGATATCCCCTCCAAATATTGATTGTGTTACTTGCTTTTCCTTTTTTCTCACCAAGGTGGTCGGTTCCACCTTGTGGACGAGCAAGCCTCCAACTCCCGCCTTTCATGACCTTTCGTTCTTCGTTCAATAACCTCAAATGCGGAGAAGAATGGACATAACAATTTTGCTTACGATTTTGTTGATTTCTCCTAGACCTACCCCTACTTGTTTCCTATGCATATTGTAACGGGTCATTTTTCTTCTAACCCTTTTTAATTATTGAAGATTTCATCGTATTTTTAGCCGTTCAACAATTGTTTGTCTTGCATTTACATTTTCATAGGCTTTCTAAGTGTTGTGCAGGCATCCGAAGTGTTGCACGCTCACACACGTGACTAAGAAGAGAGCGTACTTGAGTGATCGGGAGGATTCCACCGGTCACGAAGTAGGCTCACCTTTCTTGAGGATGAGATTTTCTAAGCGTCCTCGAGGCATCTTGCGTAGCAATATCAAAATCTTGCGGCGTTGATGCATGCGTGCACCGTAGTAAATCATGGAAAGGACAAGGAGAGGGGTGCTCACGGTTGCAAAGCCAAGAAGTGGTTTTCGCTATTAAAGAGGGACTAACAGTCTACCTCGCTCACCGCCTATCACAAGCAGTTGGAATTGAAGCACGTTGAGTGTTGTGGCCGCGCATGTGCTCTCTAGAATCATATTTGACCACCCATTGTGTTTGCTTTTGGAAGAATGTGAGTTGGTGACTATGTTGACATTGTCCGCACATCAATTATACCTTCCACACATGTAGATAGGTTCTAGCAAGCCGACATCTTCGGGGATACCTACGACCACCCTCGATTACGATTCCCTTTTCGATCTTGTTCTAGACCGTTCGATGACTTGTAGTACACCTCAATCGATTTCTCGTTCAATTTTTTCTTTCTTCATGAATTGCACCAGGGTTGGGACGGCACAGGTGGTAAACGAGGAGGCGGAACTTGTCACTACCCCCCATTGGGAAGGGTGGGGAACATTTGGCGCACCAAGGGCAAGATGGACGCCAACCTTCGTCATTGCCTATCTGGCTACGGGATGACTCAAAAATTCCGAGTGTAGATCAAATACAAAATGGCCGACTCTATCCTTAATTGCCGTAAGTCACATTGTTGTGGGTGCTTGATGGCACGCATTCCCATCTTGGTGTTTGTCCCCCCCCCAAAAAAAAGGCCGTCTCTTTTGCTTTGGATCCAAGAAAGTCCTCCAAGCCTAAGAGAAAGGGTCAAACATGGACATGAAAGAAGCGGGTGTGGAGTGGTCCCGCGCCTGTAGGATAGTAGTGTAAAGGTGACTTCTTGGGACCGTACATGGGCATCGCGAGGTAGTTATTAAAAAATCGTCATTTCATAGCACTTCGTCCAATGGGCTTGTTTTCAAATGTGACCCACGGCCACTGTCCGAGTAGAAATCGCCAATTAGACAACATGAGGCTCTTCTGCAACCTCTTATCTTCCATTTCCATGCCAACACGTTGGCGAGGACTTTGCACCCCGTGAGTAGTACGCAAAATACACAATTGTAGGAGGATATAGTGAAGATCCGTGTTGAGCGATATTACTTTGATAAGTCTATCTTGAACAAAGTCCTCGATGTTCTTTCCATGAAGCTTGTTCCGACTCGGGGGCAGTCGTCCTTCAATACAACATCAAGAGGATTGGATCCAATTTCACAAGGGTACTTGCATTATATTTGAGGGCACACCACTGCCTTCACTCCATATGTGGCCTCGATATTCTTGTCGCATTAGCGAAGGTCCTGTAGAAACCCATACAAGCCTCGTCCAAAGGATGTAGCCGAATACCATGCATCACCAAGTAACAAATGCGGCTATAATGCTCATTATCAAATTGACATTGTGGGTGCTATGGCACAAGCATACTGAGGCATGTGCTTCCGCAAAATGTGGATGTTTTGGCTTTTCAAGCACACCGTTCTGCCTATTTGTGACGGGCATATCTTTCATTCAATGTTTCCATACTTGCTAAATGTTTCCATCAAGTTTTTCGATGGCACTTTTTTTTCCTTTTATGTCATACTTTTGTGTTGCATTGTTTCCGTTTTCTTTTTTGCCTCTTTTGCGCCTCAAAGGAGCTCAAATACCATATAAGAGACGGTATTTCGTGTGAGATGTTCGTGGGTTTCCACCTTCTTACTTCTATTTCAACAATGAGAGGTTGGATGTCACTCCATGCGAGAGTTTCCTTTACACACCGAGAAATAGTCAAAATGTATCATTGAATCCTCATCGGATACAATGCTTAAGTCCGAGGGCATGTACTTTCGAGGAGACACTAGGCTCCGCCACACCTTGAAGAGGACCGAAGAGGTTATAGCTAACCATTCATCGGTTGTTGACCTCAAACGGGCTAGGACATGGGTACTTTCAACACTCTCCTTCGCTCATAGCCGTTGTTCCAAATTGTCATGCACAAACGACTTTGAGTTTGGAAAATCATGATCGATTGCCCTTGACGTCTATTGTACCCTTATAGATACAGGGAGTCTAACCGCGTTTTGCTAGTACATGACCGGAAAGTACATCATTCTCACTCACGGGGAATCTATTGTCAATCACTTGTTTTCATTCTTGTCCAATGAAGAATTGAGGACGGATCGACACCCCCCTTCCATTTGTCTTTTTGAATTGTACGAGAGTAGAAACTTGCATAACTATTTTCGTTACAAGAAATGTTTTGACCCAAAATCAGTGAAAGAACCACCCCACATCTCTCAATTATGCTTTAAACGATTTGTGCTTCAGCAACCTCCGACTTAATCTTGTTGCTTTATGTCGAATTTGTTTCCCCTATTGCAAGTATGTATGTTGCTATAATATTTGCATAGAAGCCTTGAACATGCTTCAAAGAATAAACCAAACAAATTCTTGGGAGGTATAAATTGTCACGTCATGTTGACTTTTTCCAACTTAGAGCAATTGTATTGGTATCCGAATGTGTGTCCGCGAATGAAAGATGAATTCTATATGCTAGGCATATACCTATTACGCCAAAGATTTCGGCTTGTGTGAAAGTCTTGGCTTTGACTCTTGTCTTTAATTTGTAAACTATCGACCCTCCATTGCAATCGTGCATTCATTTTTGTTTTTGCTTTTCAAAGTACAAATCTTCGGCACCAAAGAAACAATGGTTGGACTCGTCACAAGTACTCATGTTGTTTGTAGTGTCTATCGCTATCCTTGTTTGCCTACTCTTTCTAACTTGATGTAAGCATTCAACGACAAAGTTCGATCAAACATAAACATTAGTAAAATTGTTGGGAGTATTGCAGAAATCTCACTATAGTGCATTGTTTAAAAGAAAACTATTTCGTCTTCAACTTTGACTAGTCCAATGGTTTGTAGTGAAAAATACCACTTGATCTAGATTTGTTCATGTTCTCTTTGTTTCAAGGCATTGCAATGCATATGCACTATATGGGAAATTTGACATACCGATTCAAAGAAAGTTGTTTGGTTGGCGGACCCGTACTTTAGCATTTGCATTATCTAAGAGGAGTTGTTCTTTCTTTCCATAGTTCATTGCACTCCCTTCTCTTTCGCTTGAGGGTTAAAGAAGCCGTAAATTTACTCCACACCTTGCAGTAGGATCCAAGGGCGCTCTGGCTTTAATTATTGTGTATTTCTTTACAACTCAATTTCTATACGCCTCTTAGTCACATACCTCTATATGCCCTTTTCGTTAACAAATAGCGTATATCTACAGGTACAACCTATGGAAACAAAGTAGGAATTGGTGGTTCTATTCTATCATTAGACACGCTCAACTCATCTAATCCCTTCTATATTCATAGAAACCTTGTTGTAGCATGCACAAATCATTACTTTTATAAAAATGCGGAATCTTTCCTCGTATTCTACTACAAGGTCTGTGATTCTTTGTCTTGAAGTAGGAGAGTGAGTTCGATATTGGCATGCTTTATGCCAACTGACTGAACATAATCAGGAATTAGGTATTGGAGAATGGAAAATCTAGAATGATAAAGGCGAAGGTGATGGACATGACAGCCAGCCGACAAATATTTACCTCAGTGCACTGTCAAAGAAGTGTTGAATAAAATTTCAATCTCCTAACTATGGTGGCAAGTTCTGGCTACACCTGTGATTTGGCGATGTCTACGAATTGCAATTGTGTTCATCACGAATCAGATTAGAGCACCCAATATCCTTACAAGTTTTAGTCAGATTGTATTATTTGGATTCAAACAGTGGCAAATTGATACCATGGCAGGTGGAGACTTACTACTTGGATACCTTCTTGCTGGATAGCACAAAGTGTGCCGATCTTTGTTCTCACTTGGGCAATGGTTGGTCGATTCACAGGATTGTGATCAGTGCAGAGCTGTAGTAGGTTCTCAAATTCAGGATGAAGCCCCGAAGGAATGGCTGCTTTCACAGTTCCCTTGGCTACGCCCCTTGCTGCATGAATAGGAAGTAAATACTGCTCGGTGAAAGGTTTCCTTCCAGTGATCAACTCAATGAGTAAAATACCTAAGCTGTAGATGTCAGCAGGTCTTCCATACTCTTCATTTCTGATAACTTCCGGGGCCATATATTCAAATGTCCCAGTAGATCCTGTCAACTTGGAGGAATCAGAGTCATACTCCAGAAAGCGAGCTAGTCCAAAGTCACCCAATTTCACCTCTCCGGACTTACTGAAGAAAACATTTGATGGTTTGATGTCTCTATGGAGGACTGGTACTTTAGACAAATGAAGCTCAGCAATGGCATTTGCTATGAGATATGCGATGTTCAATAGTTCAAGCACCTGTGATGTCTGCCAAGGGTTGCTGTAACCACGGGTGCTGTGGATCCAATTAGACAAGCTTCCAGCCATTAATTCCATAACAATGTGAAAAACGTTTGCCTTGTCACAAATCACAACACCATAAAGTGAAACAATATGTGGTGAGATTATTGAAGAAAGAACTGATAGCTCACGAGCACATGAACGTGCTTCGCCAGGGCCAAGTGGACATATTATTTTAACTGCAACATTGATGCCTCTATAACACCCACAATAAACATGGCCGAAGGACCCATTCCCAACTAAGTTGTAGATCCTCACATCCTCTATACTGATGAGCTTGCCAGCTCTTTCTACGACGTCTTTTGCCTCAGACATAAGTGACTGATCTGCAAGGGGCACAACGTCTTCATTTTGAAATTTACCTAAATCGTGCCTACCGTCTCCACTCATCTAATTCCAGCTTCTCACCAAAATAAGGCCAGGTGTGTGACAATAAGAAAGGTGATATTGTCCTGTATGTTTCACAACTTCCTGGCTGGTAAACCACAAAACCCTGGCGATTCTGCTTGAAAGCTGTCGTTCAAAATACGGCGACAATACAGTAGTGTGAAATGCACCGTAAAGCAAGTACCTTTCGTAGTTCTATCCAGAGCAATGACTTGCCTCCGAACTCGCTTGCATAGCTCAAAGGATGTTTCACCGAACGTCTATTCCGACGGAGGGTTATCTTCCTTCTATCAGGTAGCAATTATCCACGCAGTTGCTCCTTCAGCGTCTCAGATCAAAGGTCTATGCTGTTCCGCACTTCGATCCACTCGACACGACAGCGTCACTAGCAGCAGGTTCGGATGGTAGGTCTTTTCATTGAGAGCTTTCCGGTGACTGTCCGACCAACATCGTTTGGCAAGTGGATGTTCTAGAACTCCCAGATTAGGATTAGTAGGAAGACTTGGTTTTAACAGTTTATCCTCAATTCGTTGAAGGTTCCCTTGGGCTGGTGGTTCGGTCTGAACCGACAGAGTTCGGCCGATGGGTCCAATAGAGGTATTCGGTTTTGCCAAAAAAAACCTTCCGTTCCGTTTTGCCCCGGTCGATGTGGTCGTATTTTTTCCGGTCAAAAAAGGCATTCCGCTTTTCTTCCCCAAAATAGTCCCGAAAGAGGGGGGTCTCGTCCTCTGCGTGTATTGTACGATATTGACTATTTAATACCGAAAAGAAGGATGCAGAGATTTGGCGCGAACGAGAATCTTGTCGGTTCATCTGTGCTGTGATGATCTAATGGAAAGCGATGAATTCCATCAATTACCCAAAATGCTTTACCTTGCATCGGTCGATGAGGAAGCAGGACTTCCTCCGTCGAGCTATGGTGTTTGAATTGAGCGCGCTATGGGCAGCATCCAGGCGCACCAGCCCTTGGCTGTGGTTGACGACATTGTCGAGAATGGAGCAATGGTTGTTCTTGAACCAATGAAGGTAAAGCGCAACACGTGGAGCGAAACGCAGCAGATAGCACTCGTCAATCAGACTTACCTGGATGAATGTTGCCCGATTGGCAAGCGATCCCATGGAGAGATCAACACGGCTTGGTCAAAGTTGATGCAAGCGCTTGCGGAGCATCCGGATGGAGTCTTCGACGACTTCAACCTATCGCATCGATCGATCCAGCGCCAATTGTCGGCATTGATGGAGAAACAGGACAAGCGAAACGCTCAGGCCCT